>JANAVB010001200.1:3725550-3748050 GCA_029216955.1 Iris pallida
AAATTTAAATGGGCTTTACTGGTTGGGCTTTTATTTGATTTCTAAACTTGTTAATAGATTTATATTCATCAGCTTTATAAATGAATATTTTCTTAAAAAGGGTTCATACCTATATGTTATAATTTTTCTAAGTATATACACTTTTTCCTAAGTTAGAAAGCTCCCTTAGATTATTAGATTTTTCTTGATCGTGCTAATCGACCGATCGTGATTCGTACGAGTTCTGACTTCGTCATATCGATCCGAGCTAATCAGACTATCTGGACCCAATGGGATCATCGGTTTTCACCAGCTAATGACCCTAGGCGAGTATATATTCTAATAATTTTCATATTTGATAACTTCTATGATTCATGCATTTAGTATTGCCTTACATTGATATTTTTTGTTTAATTCTCGACATGATGGATACGCAATGTAGTATTTATGGATTCCTTTCATGTTTATTTTTGTGTTCACTATGTGTGTGACTAATTTTCGTGTTTATGACCTGTTTAAATCAATAAGTACTAGTCGGATGGGGAAATACTCTAGTAAACATGTAAATAAACTCAGAACTATCCCCGTGTCTAATCGTGCTTGATAGCAGTCGCACACTCTACGTGCGGGGTGCCGAATTTACTCCTTAGCCGTTGTCACGACCCGCACCCACTGTAAGGGTACGAATACTTAACAGCGCCCAGCCTACGCTGCAGTGTCGGCGGTAGAACGCTATTCTAGGTCATGAACTATAACTACATAACATGAAATACTCTCCAAAAGGAGGCCAACACAGAGGTACAACTCATTCACAATCTAAGATAGAATGTAGCACGATGGAATTAGATAGAGAAATCCTCAACTGAGGTACAGCAGAATAAAATAACATAAGTTAATAACTACCAGTCTCAACATCTCTAGAATATACAACTCTGAAATCAAGGACAACAACTAATCATAAAAATAAGAACAGCCTAAACTATCTATGCTAAACATGGGTATCATCCTCAGCAACTGCCTGAACCTCCCCAGCGGTCTAGGTCGCGAGTGTCATCTAGGCAAGCTCTATAGTAAGGGGTGCAGGGTTCCTCATCATCCTCTGTAAAATTTTCAACAGGTCCAGTCAGGACGGGAGCGAGCACAAAACATCTCACGCAGTTCATATCAAGTTAAAAATATAAAGCATACAATAGAGTAAGATACAGGAAACACTGAAAGAAGAATGTATATGAAAAACAGCAGAGATTTGATAATAGGAAATATCTATATATGATAAGTAAGAACTGTAAGCAATATGTGATTTAGAGTACAATATGGTTATGTAAACGATTTAGGACAATGCAATGTAACTCCATTGTACGTGAGTGCACAATAGACATATACAATAGTTATACAATGTTGTACAATAAGATTTGATTACATAACCAATTCTACTCCCCCTCCCCAATCAATATACAAGGATCCACTCCAGTTATGTTATCTTATACAATAGTGTACAATATTATACAATAGATGTACAATGTTATACAATAGTTGTACAATATTATACAATAGTTGTACAATGGTAATATCTCAAAAGAAGATACATATAGTACCAATCCGTGATAACAATCGTGTCAGCATCAAATATAGTAATCTAGAGCAAGAATGTAAATCCAGACAAGTATGAAACGGTCAGAGAATGTACTCGCCTGATATCTGAATGTCTAAAGTAAATATACTATCCGAGATGAGGTACCTGACTCCTAGTTAGAGCAACACAAGTCAAGATGTATACAGGGGATAATAATTGTAATCTACAATTCATCTGTATGCTGTCTAGGGTCAATCTAGACTAAAGTCAACCCTTGGTCAACTCTAGTCAACTAGACTAGTCAAACTAGGTCAAACCTAAGCCAGACAAGTCTCACTAGGCCTAGCCAGTCTATTCTAGCAATCACACACCAATCACAAGACTATACAGGCCAAACACAAGCCACACATCAAGGCACATTCACAGTTAGCTATTAATCATGGAATTTATATATAGCTATATGTATATAGGATTTCATATATTTATAACATTATACAATAAGAGAAAGTTAGAGAGGGAACTAGCATGTAAGGCTATGTGTGTGAACATGGAGGTGTACATGAGAGGGGTATCAAAACACTAGCTATAAGTTATAACACACATGGCATGCATGGCTAACTATAATATACATCTATATATATGCATACCACATCCTATATTCAAGAGTATAGGTAATGTATAATTACCTATAGGCCACCCATATTATTAAATAAAGAGAGATATATATGCATATATATATACATAGAATGGTAGGGTAATGGAATGTGTGTATGATAAATGGTACAACATGACATAGGGTGTGTGTTAATGTGAAAACAGGAAACAGTGATGTGTAACAGGAAGAGGGAGGGTCAATGTAGTGTGTCTAGGTGTATATGGACATGTAATCTTGTGTGTGTGCAATTGTGTGTGTAACTAATCATATGGGTAATGTGGCAATGTGTGATAGCTAATATTGAAATAGGAAAACAGTTGCATACATTAGTTGCAATGGGTATGAGTGTGTGTAACATATTGTGTGTCAAGGTGTAACATATTGTGGTGTGTCAAAATGACATGAAAACAGAGTACGTGGTTTGAGCTCAGTGTCAATCCCATATATGGATGACAGTTAACACAATTTACATTAATAGTTCAACCTATTCGAATCCAAATATCAAATCTCAGATTTCTCTTTATGAACCAAAATCATGTATCAACTAATATCAAAACCAATTTCTCAAGTTTAAAAATGGTTCTCAGCTTTCTTCATAACCAATCTCAGTTGTGTGTGTAATAGTTACATTGATCTCAGGATAGGAGCATTCACAGGAACAATTTCAGTATTTTCAATCTCAGGTTTTTTTTTAAATCTTGGCCTGAACTATACTGTTCAGTCCTTAATAAAGGAAATTCAAAAATAACATTAAAGCATTTGAAACCCAAGTTTTAGAATCATTAATCTAGCACACAACTTAACATGGTAATTGATATTTGAACAATTAAAATGTGGTTAAAACACCAAAAAACCCAATTTCAGCTTTATACCACAGTTCTCAGGTTTCAGTTAATTGCACAACAGTGATTTACATTATTTGATTCATATCAATTCTCAGGTTATTTACATTTAAAATAAAATCAAACTCATAGAGGAACTTTCAATAAAACTTAGTTTTGCATCTCAGGTTTACACATTCAATACAGAAAATCAAACCCAATCATTCACATATGAACTCTCAGTTTTAACTTCCTAGCTAAACTAACATACATGTCATCTAAGTTAATCATTCAATATCTGGAAATTAAAACTCAGTTTAGGAACTCACTGAAATTCTCAGGTTTCATTTCAGGTTTAACATTCAATCAATGAATCAAAATCAGTTAACATCTAACTAAAATCTCAGGTATTCATTTACATGTGAATCTCACTAAATTCTCATTTTCTGAATTCTCAGGAAACTCAGTTTACCACATAGGCAATGAATCGTGTCAGTTCTTATCCAAACTGAACATAAAAGACACTGATACTTCCACATTCGAAAACCAAATTTGAACTACTGAAATTAACAACAGCTATACATACATATACAACCTAAATTCTAAACTAATTTAACATTCAATTTCAGGCAATGGGTTTATATATACTGACAGTTCACAACACCAAAAAAAAAAACCCAACTGAATTAGAACTCTGTTACATAACTTCCTTATTTTGAAACCATAATTTAAACCATCGAATTCCACAAACAGGTATATCAGTGTGTGTACCATGTTTCATGTGTCTAAGGAAGGCCATTCGTGTCCATCAAGTAGGCACAAACGTGTCCAAATCAACAAACACATACACAGACACAAATCTGTGTACTCAATCATCGTGCACACGTGCACATCGTTCGTAGACACGATGCGACACAAATTAGGACACGTGCTTGTACACATAGGTTCGTCCATAGTAGGATCATGTTTAGATGGTGTCGTGTCGCGTGTGTGAGTGCGTGTCAGAAGGCGAATTCCCGCACGGGTGCAACAGTATAAAACCGGTGCATGATTGATTCCGTGTTCGACACGCCACGAGAGCCCATGAGACTCGAGCGAGGGTCTGTCAGTGATAGCCCCCACCTCTGTGTCGAAGATGAGGTGTCCACGTGGCATGTCCGATGAGAAACGGGACACAGGTAGCAGGGGAAGCTACAGTGCCCTGTGCTGTGTCCAGTCAGTGAGTTCGTGTCCAAAATGGATACGAACAGTACACAAATTCAACTCAGTCACCTAGAATATTAATCTACACATATTAAGCTACAAAAATATGTAATTTGTTTTGGGAAACATTAACATTCATTTCTATGAGACATTTAATCAAACACTTACAACAAGCACTGATACGTGTCCGATACGGACACGAAATGGGCACGGTTTCCTACCAATCGTGAGGGACACCTAGGGGGACCCTAAATGGATGCAACCATGCAAAGAGATTAGGAATTGAAAGGGTTTTTGAAGGTTTTACCTAATGGTTTCCAAAGCCTCTTGAAAGCCCCAAAATAGAGAAGTCCCTCTCCTCAAACAAGGTCCAAAAGAGCTCTCCTCCTTGCAAGCTAGTCTCCAATAGTATCCCCTACTGTTGAGGAGTCCAATGCAATTGGTTTGGTCCAATTTGGAGGAAAAATGGAGAAATGGTGAAGAATTGGGGAAGAACACTAAAGGGGATTTTTGTAGAGATTAACAAGAGGCCAACATTTGTGAAGAGATGATTATAATGGGAAGAGGGGCTCATGATGGCTGTGATAAAGCTAGGGTTAGGGTTTTAGATGAGTGGTCGAGGCTTCTCCAAAAAATTCAAGTCAAATCAATGGCTCACAACAAAAGTAGGTTTCTTACATAATATCTCTTAACAAAATATCTAGATATTTATCTAACCTAGCCATTAAGTCTTCTAATCTTCTAACTAAGCCCCCATGAACATTATTAACATGTAGGTTAGGTCCAAACTAGGTTAGTCTCTAATAAAATGATTTGCATCATAATAATCAATCAAAATTCATTTTCATAAATAAGTCAAAATGACCAAAATACTCCTAGGCTAAAAATGATAATTGAAACTCCCTAATCACATGGCTAGGCTCTAGGGCAGACAGTCTCTACGGTTTCACTAGCTGCACATCAAATCACAAGTCATAATTTTTAAATAGTTTTAAAATAATTAAAAAATAACAAAATTTATATTATTAATTAAATATCATAATTAAATAATTAAAACACAAAAATTTTAAAATTACCCTCATTTAGAAAACTGGGTGTTACAGCCGTTTACATGTTGAAAGTGGTATTTCAACTCACTAGTTAGATGTAGTCTTACTATATATTATTGTTTCTTCAGTCGTTTATTACTGTTACTTTCTCATCTTTATTACCATAATCTCCTACTTTTACTCACATGTTTCATACTATGATTCTTTGCTTATCCACCCATTATGTATTTCAGTATTATTTATTATTTTTATAGATTTTGTCAATTATAGGAACTGCTGTTAGAATGTACTCGTTCCATTCCTGACTAAAAACTAATTTTTCAGGTTAGTCTAAATTTTGTATTAGAATTTGTGAGACATTGTATTCGATTAAATATAAAACTTTGAATGTTGTAAATGGATTTAGTTTTGTTAGTGAGCAAATAAAGTTATTATTTTGAGCACTTGTTTTATTGTGGGCTAGACAGCATGCTACCGCCGACAATATGGCGTAGGCTGGGCTTGGATACGCACTCGTATCCTGAAAAGCGGTGCGGGTCATAACATACCGAGAAGCACAGAACAGGGGTTACCATTGGGCAACATATAGCGTGTCAGTGTATCAGACTAAATATGGTGTATCAGTTTGGTGAACAAGAGTTATAATAATAGAGGATTAATGTATCAGTTTACATATCATATATCAGTTGTACTGATATATCAGTTTACCTGTCATGCATCAGCTGCACATGAAGTATCAATTGGGGGTTGTATCAAATAGTTTCCATTTAAATCCTAAAACATGTATGGGCTTGGATATGATGTACAGGCAATGCTTGTTAGGAGTTAGGCAAAGTGTTGAGGTTAGGTGTTTAACAATAGTATATTGGAGAGTATCTATATGGGTACTTGTGTAAAGGAATTAAGAGGGTAATGCTAGTGTCAAATTTCTGGATACCTACAGTATCCACTTGAATTTAGTATAGTACAACAACAACCTATATATACAAACCTCAAAACAGATGTC
Organism: Iris pallida; assembly: GCA_029216955.1. Taxonomy (NCBI): domain Eukaryota; kingdom Viridiplantae; phylum Streptophyta; class Magnoliopsida; order Asparagales; family Iridaceae; genus Iris; species Iris pallida. The sequence goes on from JANAVB010001200.1 coordinate 3,731,837, forward strand.
TATGGTATCCTATTCATGAGTGAGGGTATCTGATGTATAGGCATGTGGGTATGTATCAGTGATACCACAAGTCGTAGGGAAAATCTTTTATCAATTGGTTTTAAGAAAGGGTATTGGTTACCATCAGTGTTATAGAGGCAAAACAGAGGTTAGTAAGATAGGCAGTGGTTAGGAAAAGCAACATTTAGAGGGAAACACTACATGGGCAACATATAGGTAACCAGTAGAATAGAGAAGTTACCCTGCGACAGTTTAATGTAGGCATTAACAGGAATAGAAAATAGGATGACAATAGGAAACAAAGAGGAGTGGGTAGATGAATAGACAGGAATGGTGAACTACACAAGTGCAAGTAAACAGCTAGTAATACCTGTTGTGTATAGTAACTAAACAACAGAGGGTGTATAGGTTATGGCAATAGGGTGTCTATAAGCATGATTGAAATATGCCTGTAGACAGTAGTAAGCATGATAGATATATAGTTGCCAATCAATAGTGAACCAGTAACTAATAAATATGGAATCATATTTGTAACAGTTAGAGTTGCAATTTCAGGTTGATTGAACAAGGTAAGATAGAGTATAAGAAGAGGTTCCTGTGTAGCCTGTCCAAGGGTAGGTAAGTGATACCAAAATAAAAGATACTATATAGGCATAGGATCAGGGGCTATTAAGAGGTAAGTTAAAAGGAATTATTATTAATCCAGTATACAATATCCATATAATATAGACTGACAAGACTAGGGTTGGCAATGAAGTTTAATAATAGAAATAGATTAGAATAATAATGTCCTAATAACCAAACAAATAGTTGCTACTAACTTCAAATCAGTTAATGACAATGTAATTCATGAATATAGGTTCTGTGGACTTTGACTCAGCACTTGACCCGTATCCGCAGCTCAGGACCACAGGCAAGTACATATACTGATTGCTTTTAATTCCTGATAGTTTTTTCATTATATATTATATATATGCTTGTCCTGCTTGCTGACACGTTTGTTACACAGGGCTAGTATCATGGATCCCTACATATTATATTTCTTGATTAACATTCATATGATTATCGTGCTTGTGATCTGTTTGAATCCATTACTACTAGTTGAGTGGAAAAATATCCTAGTAGACCTGTGAACTATCCTTTCCAGCCTATTTGACAATATCACCCGCACACAACATGTGCGGTTGGCCGGATTTACCCCTTAGTCGTTCACATGTCGAACACGATATTTCAACACACATAGATAGTTGTCGATTCACTTGTTTGACCTTATATTCTTCACCACATGCCATGTCAATACGTCTACATATTTTCTTTCTAGTTGTTATATCTTATTATAGATTTGCATGTTTATTTTCTTGCTACACTATGATTCCTATTATTTTCTAGTTTAATTCCTCATATGCTATTTTCATGTTTTACAAATTCTATCATATTTTCAATAGCCTGTCATATGTGTGCTTGTTCCAATCCTGACTGGATAAACTATTTTAGGCGATGAGTTAGAGGACTTTGTACTACTTATTATGAGCAGACTGTAGAGGCTGACCTTGGCATACCGGATGATCTGGACGTGACTTTAGTAGAGTTGCCATCTACTAATCACTGTTAGTTAAATGATATCTAGTTTTTGGCCGAATTTGTCTCCGGGGACCTTTTTAGTTGTTTATTTCATTTGAGAACTATGTGAGTTTGGATCATTGGTTTGACATTTAGTAGTATTCCACTCTTTGAGATTATTTAGTTTTATTTTCCATCTGTTCTCTCTAGCTATGTTGAGTATATTTTGTTGCTCTTGATTCATCTATGAAATTGGAACTAATATGAAATGCATATATAAACTGCGTGGATATGTTTGATATACTGTGGAGGTTTAAACAGCGTGCTACCCCCGACACTGAGACATAGGCTGGACGTACCCACGACTCATGTCCAAATTCTTGGTGCAGGTCGTGACATTCCAGATGTATGTATATGAAGATTACTCCAATGTATGGATTCTACATATACACACATAAGCTGTAATATAAAAGCTCTAGCTCATAATAACTATGTCACAGCAATACTAATCTCATCCAAAAATTAAGAAAAGAATAACTAATCAATGTAGCAATAGTCAAGTATGAGAATCAAATGAATAAAATAGTCGGGTGGAGACAAATCCACTACCAGACGACTAATCAAATAGAGTGATAAAGGAATCCGAACTCTGAATGAATAATGAAATAAATATGAATAGTAGCAACTAAATGTCTATCAAAAGTAAAGTATCAAGCATCATCAGTGGGCAACACATCCTCAACAGCAAATGATGAGTCGAGTCTTGGCCTATAATCATGTGGGTAATCCTGCTCGTATAAACCTGGAGAGATCACCAGGTCCTCAGAGGGATGTAACAAGATACAAAAAAATGTGCTAAAAATAACTGAATATGCAAATACAACACAACTTGGCTTCCTAATCGTCTATGTGAGTTGCACTTTGAGACAACGTTATATGATTGGGCTTCATGAGCCGCAGAGAATATAAAAAAGTGACAGTAAGTAGCACTCCTCCGAGTCACTATCAGCCAGGGGCAGTAAATAGCACTCATCAGAGTCATTATCGACCAAAAAGTGTGTATAAAAAGTAAATAGTAGCCCATACGCTAATAGTTGTCCCTTCTTCCCAATGATCCTGTCCAAGTTGTATCCATAACATGACCATTTGGCAAGTGGTATGGCTTCTAACTCGACACTCTAATAGCAGTCACCTCTTATCTGTCGTACGTTCCAAACGTATCGGAGGCCAATCGAATTTGCGAGTCCATGTCCTATATGAATCTCACTCAGCTCGTGGTACATATGTATCAAGGCCAAAAGAGATATAAAAATACCGCACACTCATAAGGTAGTCTGCTAAAACTAGGTCAACATGCATAAAATAAAGACAAATAACGAAAATGACTAACTCAATCGCTTGTACCCAAGTATGGCTTGGATGCACATTTATAACAAAATAAATAGCAAAGAAAAATAATTGACATAAATAAAATATGCTGAAATAAATTAACACAATCATAAATCATGGTAATACTTACCTGGTGGTTTGTGGGTCAAAAGACGTCCAGTATTTGAAATCAACAAGTCAGGAGAAGCTACAAGGGTGGAACTTCCGCAGACATTCCCGGATGCTGAAACAAACATCACCAATGTCTTTGGAATAAAAGAAACGACTAAGATTGACAACCCATAAGTCCAATTCTGAAAACATGGGCAAAACGATAATTTTGAGTCAAAATAATATCCGCCGTTGGACCCGCTTTGTCTCAAAAGTGTGCAAAATTCTATTATCTCTAATGTCATCAAAATATGTCTACCAGTCCGATTTTTTTATATGAATTCAACGGTATATCCAATTTTGTATTCCGATGAGCTGTGCACAAAATGGTCGTTAAATCGGATCGTGGGCCCGATAAAACAGCGATCCGGTCAACTGTCACAGAATCAGACCAAACTTGGCTCACCAGACCAGAAAAATGCAACGAGTCCAATGGCAAAAGTTTCCTCGTGATGTGACGAATGTGCACAAAGTAATTAAGATTTTTGAAAAGTGGCCTATACGACGTTTTTTCGACGAATATGGGTCAAATTGATCGCGTACATGCAACCAATTCGAGTTCCGTCAAAGCCCACAAGTTCACAATGTTTGTATGCACCTTTCGATGCCCTTGGGTTGCGACTAAGTCCTACGGTTCGTCGGGACAGACTCCGTATCGGAGTTTTTTAAAAATTTTAAAACATATTTTTTTGGTTTTGGAACTGATTTAAAACAGAATTTAATAAACCAAAATAGAAACTAGTCGTATAGGTTGTCTTCGAGGCAGTTCAATTGGATTTTCAAATTGGTCGTTGGTTTGACAAAAATTGGGCTTCAAAGTTGAGGCAGTTTCTATAATTCAAAAATCGAGTTTTTTGGAACTCGATTCTCGTCGCGCACAAAGAAAAATAAAATAAAATATTTGAAGGGAAATAAAGAGGGTTAGGTTTTCTACATACCCGGGAAATCGACTCGCAAAAAGGTGGAGTGGAGGGGCAAAAATCTCGTCACGAAGTCGCACGCTTAACTCCTACTGATGTTATTGTCTACTATTGTTGCACATGTGGCGGCTGCTGCTATACTGCGTCTGGCCGTGTGGCGACCGACCGACCGTGCTACGGGACGGCGCACATGTGGCGGGATCGAGACATCGGGGTAGGGTTAGGGTTTTGAATTTGTTTTTTTAATTTAAAAACTTATATATATATATATATATATATATATATATATATATATATATATATATATATATATATATATATATATATATATATATATAAGAGCAGAGTCAGATTTCTTGAGAGTTAGGAATAGGAATAGTACCAACGATTACTGTTCAATATTTTCTTTTCTTTCTTTTTTTAATTTTTTCCTATTTCTTTTATTAAAAAATATTAATCTAAAAATCGTAAAAATATTATAAAAGTTCCTAAAATATTCTGTACCTCTCTCTATATAAAATCTATTTATATCTATTTTTTATATATTTATTCACATATAAATCCATTTGCATAATAAAATCTAAAGAAAATAAATTTGTAAAAAAAAACTTATATGTATTTGATATATAAATCCCACACATAGATATAACAGTTTATCCAAATGATTATTACAAAAATATATACAAAAAAATCTAGGGTTTAATCATATATTAAAAAAATTCCTTTTAACATATAAATGAGAATTAAAAATGATAAAAATAAAATAAAATTATACGAAAAAATTTAAGGGTTTACATTCTACCCAACTTACAAAAATTTTATCCTCGAAATTAAAACTAAGGCATGGTCTATAACTAAATGTAGTTGGAAGAATCAAGGACACGATATCGGATCACGATTATTTAAATGCACGATAAATTAGGGATTGATATGCAATATGAAAGAAAGGAGTTAAGTACAAAGATCGTACAATGATTTTCAAATAGGTGGATGATACGGTTGTTATGTCATCCTAGCGCTCTCAAGTATGAAAAGAGATGCTATGATGAATCACGAACCATGAAATTTAGATTGGTTCACTCTAACCTTCACCATGTGATGTAGGATCTTCACGGTTGTTCCTAGTGCTCACTAACTCCTTGAAATGCTACCCGACTTAAAACTCTACTAGTGGTCGAAGTTGTTATCCTGATCTTTAATTCCTAAGAATTTTTTTACTATACGACTAGCCAACAGACAACCAAATTTTAATGTGATTCCTTTGCCACTGCTACTACCCGATCTATTTCTCTTGAGCCAACATTCCTCTGGTATATTGTCATCAAGTCATACTTACCCATTAACCCTAAATAAAAATTGTATCGCATAACCCTCTCTGAAAAGAATCACACATTTATTCTTCACAAACTGAGTCATTTGACTTACACTCTAGCTATTCTCCCAATCATATATTATTACTTAAAATTACATTTTTCGACTATCCCTCCTTATTCATCATTCCTTGGTCACCATCGACACTAGAACCTTAACTTTGTATGACTCTTTTTTCACCAATACCATTGATCAATTTTCCTTCAACAACCATTCATCCAAAACTTCCTAAAATTTCTCGACATATTTTTCCACTCACCAAGATTTTTCAGTCAACAACTTCAATAATATTGCATTATACATCCTATCATAGATTAATCATACCTCAAGAATTTTGTACTCTCTTATATTTCTTTTTTCATCGGTCATAATAATAAAATTATTTTAAAAGCAACGATTATCTAATGCTACTCCTTAAAAAATTTAAATTATCATTCGTCAAGTATTTATTTCTCGCAGTCGATTATACTTATTATTTCTTCAATTGCATGTGTGGCTTAAATCTAAATTACCAATGAAACCGCTTAGCCATGAGTGATAATTCAACCTTTAGCATACTTCCTGTAATCCCTCAACATACATATGACTCACTAAATCTCAAATCTCTAGATTGTGTAACGACTTTAGCCATGCATACTACTCATAATAGTCCTCATTCACCATACCTTCTCCTCCTTAGAACTATCTTACCTAGTAGTCATCTGACTCCTCAAAATTCCTATATAGGCCCATTATTGATTATTCGTGATTCTTGAGTCTTAACTACCTACAAGTATTTTGATAAACTCAAGGACACTTAATGGCAATAAGATGTACTTAACCTAGTATTGTCTTCTAGGCATATCTGCAACTACCATACCCCCTATATTATATGCATCACAACTGTGTACTAACTCATTCAACTCCACTAAAAAAAGACATGTTTACAGAGTTTTCTAAACCAATTGTTTATACTTGAAAAGGTGGCACGGTTTGATTTCTTTCTTCGCACGAGGTAAACATTTTAAGGAAGAAGATTGCATGAATCACGAAGGAGATTACTAGGTAATCCTTAATAAGGGAAACTAATTATTGGAAAGAAAAAAATATTCACATAGTATTAGATTCGAAGGATGTGGCATGATTTGTAAGATGAAGAAAATTTTAGTCATTACACGAATAAGGAGTATAAAATTAGGGTTTATGGAATTCAAGATGAGGATAAATAGGTACTCATAATGATAACATAGTTTCTTCAGAGGAGATAGTAGGCTTGTCTCCGAGATCGGGTCATGACCAAGGAAAATATTTTAATCATTCGCAAATTTTAAACGATTAAAGAGTAATGATAATGGATCTATGATTGAGGGAATGGATGAATAACTCAAGATGAGAATATAGGGCTAAGTTGATGACCAACTACACTTATGTATATGCAACTAGCATGATCCTAGGTGATATGACAAGCTAAGGTGGGGAGCTTCTAATCTCATTAGAGTGACATCTTATCTATCTTTATGTCGTAAGATATGGCTTACTAAATATCAAAACAAAATTTCTCTTTGCTTCTGAATGATATCACTGTCCCTCTTACTCAATCAAGCTTTAATTCTAGTTTCCTCAAAAGTTTATTAATAATTTGTGTACAAATCTCAAAAATAAATTAAAGTACGTGTAGGAAACTCTAGAGGGGGTGAATAAAGTACTTGTGTCAATAATGAACAATTAAAAAATCAACTCTATTCAATCCCAACTAGCAAATAATTAATCAGAGTATAAGTGCAAAAATTAAAAGAAGATCATAGAGCATAAGCAGACACAACAATTTTTAACCTGGTTTCTCTGATGGTGGACTAGTCCAGGCCTGAGAACTCTAGCTCAGGATTGAAATCTGCTATTTGTGAAATAGCTTTACAACCACGTGCCTTTACTTAAAAGAGCACGCCAACCTCTTGAAAAGATCGCTGAGGCAAAACTTGGAATTTTTCAAGTGACTTCCTCAAGAATCTTGTACACAAACTTCTAATTGACTCGCACCGAGCACCTTGTAGGCTTGGAAAGTTTTGTGGCTAGTAGATGAGAAGAGTATGGCTCTTTAGGATGTAAAGGTTATAAGAGTAGAAGAGCATAGAAGATTGGATGATTTGAAATGGGAGAAAAGGGTGCCTATATATACCAATTCTGGGAGGCAGTGTTCGGCCAGAACTCTGTCCAAAAATTCAAAATTTTGGCCGTTGGACAACTTGCAATGAGCAATCCCTAATAATTAGCTCCTGGAAATTAGGAGACAGAGTTCGGCCCGAACTCTGTGTGGGGGCAGAGTTCGGCCCGAACTCTGTGTGGGGTAAAGTTCGGCCTGAACTCTGCCTCCTTCGAGACAGAATGCTCATGGGCTTTGTTGGGCTTTGGCAGTTTGGCTTTTTATTTGTGGAACTTTTTGGTTATCTAGTCTATGGTTGAGGTACTCAGTGCGACTCAACGTACATTAGCCTAGACTCAATAAAAGTGTAAAAAATACAAACTTCCGATGACAAGTTCCAGCAGTATTCGTCGAGCAGTCGTCGATGATGATTGTCTGACTTGATATTTGATAGTCGTCTGATTTGTAGCTTGATGACAATTTATGTGTCGAGTTGGATCATGTCAAATATCAATTTGTTAATTATCAAGATTATGTTGACTGCGATCCAGTTTGGGTCAACAATCTTCTCTATTTTGATAATTGATAAAATTGTGATATTTGTGTGTTGCAACATTCATACCTGGACACATATATAGCTCCTCCGTGGATGGACATTTCGGCTCCCCCATAAATAGAGAAGTCCTGATACAAGTACTAGTCCAAACAATACAACCAAACAATACAACACATAGCACAAGTATTTATCCAAAATGGTTTGGTTAAGCAAATATCACATATTCTTCCCCTTTGACATTTAGAAAAATAAAATAGAGGCTCCCTCATAAAAAAACCATGGAGAAAATATACAATCACACAACCAAGGCTCAAATCCAAAGTAAGAGATAACTAGCAAATAATCCAAATAGAAGCTATATAAGCATAAAGTAGTACAAATCAAAGAGTTCAACTACATAACCACGGAATGAAAATGACAAAGTACATAAAAAATCCTGAGCATCAGCAGCATCATAAAAGGGACCACGTCCATCACGGAGCACGAAAAGGTCCAGCAGAGTCAGATGGGCCGCTGGATGAGCGACAATGATCAACAAATGCTGCATCCAGATCCAAATACCTCCTGACACAAGTATCGTCGATACGGTAACCTTCGCGAGAAGGGTCCCGTACCATGGGGTAAGACACCATAGGATGAGTAGCCAGGGAGTACTAGATGTCATGTAGGGTGTTGCTGATGGCCGTTATCTGTAAGGTGGTACGATAATCCATCTGAGTCCATCGATCATCCTCCAAGCAAAATGATCTCGCAGCATAGTCTGAATGGACTCAAGGGTAGCAGGAGGCTCGGGCACAGGTTGTCCAAGAATAGGAGGATCAGCATGAGCATCAGACTCGGAGTGCTCAAACTCAGCATAGGACTCAACAGCTGCTAGAAGCTGTCGTGCCTTAGACAGATAGGCAGGGACAGGAAGAAACTGACACTCATCAAGGAGAATATAGAATGCACAAAAAATCATCGACAATTATAGGGTGTAAACCAATGATCGGGGTCTCTTTCGTGCACTAATCATCCAGTCCATCATCGTGCGTGAAAACTTAAAAGGGACATGGAAGTGGAGATGGTAAAGAGTAGAGATCTCAAGATAAGATACTTCATCGGTCGATCCCGCTTTGGGCTAGATCGTGGAGAAAATAATTCGAAGAAGCTCATAAAATACGGGTTAAGATATTTAGCCCGTAGCTTGCGGGGACGAGTGTTAGGAGTACTCAAGTCATCCTTGAAGCTTTCAAGTGTTGATCCATCGAGAAATTGAAACTTGCGGGCATCGAAAAGTTTCTCCTAAAAATTGGGTTCCGGGATCTCAAGATATTCTGCAAGCTCAAAGTCATCAAAAGTAATGTCGATACCGGCGACACGAGAGTAGATCCGTGTGTCGTCAAAGGTTAGGTTACAATAGAACATTTGGATAGCATTCAAATAGACTATAGATGAGGTCGTAACTAACTCATCTAAACAAAGATCATGGAATAATGAATTATAAGCCAAAAATATAGTAAAATTAATCGGATGACCTGCATACACACTCCGTGAACGAAAATTGACAAACCATTCATTGAAAGCCTCCAATGATACAAAAATTTGTTCATTGAATGTGTTGGGGTCTTGAGGTGGCGGCGGATAAAAAAGAGGATGGATTGGAGGAGCAAGAGGAGGAGGAGGAGGATTGGAAGATGATGCACCATCACTCCTTCTTCTCTTGCCTCTTCCAAAGAGTCTTGGAGCCATGGAGAATTTTGAAAAATTGAAAAGGAAATAGAGAAGAATATGAAATTATACCTCACACAAATGAGAAAAGATGGAAGAGTTCCCTCCAAAAGCTTTAGATCTTGAGTTTAGGAAGAAAAAGAGCCCTAAAAGTAGAGTTTCTAGGGTTAGGGTTTGAGAAAATTGTGTTTGGAGGAATGTGGAAGAAGAACAAAATGAAGAGAGAGGGTTTTCTCTCGGGTTTAAGGAGTTTAGGAGCAGCAAGTCGGGTTAAATCTGGACCGTCGGATCAAAATAATGGGTGGCTGAGAAGCATAGAAGGTTCTATGACCAAGGACACAGAGTTCGGCCCGAACTCTGTGTGGGGCAGAGTTCGGCCCGAACTCTGACTCTATAGGCACAGAACACTGAAAAGTTTAAGAATAGCTAAGTTTTGATGGAAAATGAATAGAATTTAAAAGTTTGAATTAACTAAGTCATAAACGTAATTAAACCATATAATAAATAATTATTTAAGACTACGACCATTACGATAAAACTATCATGGGGTAGATGTAGGGGCCGAATCCCAGCTAGCGGTAGCCGAAGACTAGTGCACCCTGTCGCTTAGGCTTTTACGCCTTGTTGTCAGAAGGACCCTTTCGGCTTGTACCAATAGCAAAGTTACCATAAGGATATATGTCATAATCGTTATTCATGCAGGCCAATTTATTTAATGGCCGTTTCATCCAAAATTCCTGACTCATAATAAAGAAAGTTGAAGCACTCTTCGGCCAGTGGTTTGGTGAAGAAGTCTGCTAGCTGATGTTCAGTGTCTATGAATTCTAAATTAATCGTGCCTTTTTGTTGATGATTACGCAAAAAGTGATGTCTAACCTCTATATGTTTAGTACATGAGTGACAAACTGGGTTCTTGGTCAGATTAATGGCACTAGTATTATCGCAGAAAATAGTTATGTGCTTGAAACATAAGTGTAGTGTCGACTTTCCCTTTTGTAAAGAATTGTGTCGACTTTCCCTTTTGAAAAACCTTTATCTAGTAAAAAAGTACTAAGATGATCATACCAAGCTCGAGGAGCTTGTTTGAGGCCATAGAGAGCTTTCCTAAGTTTAAAAACATGGTCGGGAAATTTGTGATTTTCGAAACCAGATGGTTGTTTGACAAAAACCTCTTTTTTGATAAAACCGTTTAGAAAAGCACTTTTCACATCCATTTGGAAAAGTTTAAAGTTTTGAAAATTTACAAATACGTAAAGCATCCGAATGGATTCAAGTCGGACAACAGGAGCATATGTCTCATCATAGTCGATGCCCTCTACTTGATTATATCCTTGGGCTACGAGACGAGCTTTGTTGCGAGTGACTGAACCGTCCTCGTTTACTTTGTTATGAAAGACCCATTTAGTGCCAATTATTGAGTGGCTAGTAGGTTTAAGAACAAGTTCCCAAACTTGGCTTCTTTCAAATTGGTTGAGTTCTTCTTGCATCGCAAAAATCGAAATTCATCATTAAAAGCTTCTAAAACGTTTTTAGGTTCTATTTGAGAAATGAATGTAGTGCTAGCTATAGTGTCTCTTACAGAGGATCGAGTAGTTACTCCTTTTGATATTTCACCTATTACGAAGTCATTTAGATGAAAGAGAGTGAATTAGAACTTCTTTGGTAATTCCTTCGGAGAGCTAGTTTCAGACGTTGCATTTATAGGTGTAGAAGTTGATGGTTCATCATCATCGTCGGGAATGACAGCTGTACTATTATCCTCATCAAAAGTTACATTAGTAGACTCTTCAACAATTATGGAGCATTTGTTGAACACTCTATATCCCTTACTCTTGGCCGCATAGCCAAGAAGAATACCTTCGTCAGCTTTGGCATCAAATTTGCCTAAGTTATCTTTGGTATTCAGGATAAAGCAGCGACAACCAAACACTCTAAAGTAAGAAACATTAGGAGTCCTACCAAACCAAAGCTCATAGGGTGTCTTCTTTGAAATAGGTCGAATCAACACCTATTCAAAACATGGCATGCTGTGCTGACAGCTTCTGCCCAAAAATATTTCGGAAGAGAGAATTGATTTAGTATAACTCTAGCCATAACGCCAAGAGTTCTTTGCTTTCGCTCCGCAATACCATTTTGTTGAGGAGTTCTTTGACACAAAAATTTATGACTAGAACCATTTGAATCACAAAACTTTTTAAAATCAGAATTTTCGAATTCGCCACCATGATCACTTCGGATACGAGTAATCATGTAGCCTTTTTCGTTTTGGACCTTTTTAGCAAATACTTCGAAAACAAAAATTGTATCACTTTTGTTTGTAAGAAAGAAAATATAAGTAAATCTTAAAAAAGCATCTACAATAACAAAAGCGTAGAGTTTTTTGCCAAGACTGACTACTCTACTAAGACCAAATAAGTCCATATGAAGTAATTGCAATGGTCAGGTAGTACTTACAATGTTTATGGATTTAAAGGAAGATTTGGTAGCCTTATTCTTTTTACATTCGGCACATACCGTGTCTTTCTTGAATGTGATATCCGGCAGTCCTCTAACCAGCTTCTTGGTGGATAGTCTGGATATAGTATCCATGTTGGCATGACCAAGACGCTGATGCCATAGGAGCTTTTCGTCTTTGTGAGCGTAAAGGCATCTTCCTGTACTGTTAGTATCACTAGATAGATAGAAAATATAAATATTATCTTTCCTTATTCCCTCAAAGGCGATGTCTCCAGTTGATCTATCATAGATAAAGCATTTAGTTTTTCTGAAGTTAATAGCATAACCATGATCAGCAAGATGACTAATGCTGAGCAAGTTATGCTTTAACTCGGTCACTAAACAGACATCGTTAATGACAAGAGAGGGAGGATAACCAATTGTACCGTTACCTATGATGTAGCCTTTAAGGTTATTGCCGAAGGAAACATATCCTTCATTTTTCATCGATAGTGTTGCGAATAGTTTTGCATTTCCAGTCATATATCGCGAGCACCCACTATCGAGAATCCATTTGCTTCTAGTTGAAGAGGGAAGGTCCACCTACACCACGAATAGATGTGACCTTTCGTACCCAGATTCTTGTGGGTCCTGGGAGGTTAGACTTTGGTACCCATGCATATATATTTCTATCAGCTAATCTCATAATCCTACATTATGGAGAAATGTGTCCATGTAGGTTACTATAAGTACATCTAGCATGCATGTTTATGCTAGGAGCATGTTGATAGTGATGTCTATAAGTAGGGTGATGATAGCTAGTTGGGTGATTATAGTGACTATGTGCAGCATCATAATGATGATAGTGCTTGAGTGCAGCAGGATTATGATGATAGTGATTGAGTGCAGCAGAATGATGATGATGTTTACGTGTATGTGTCTTACGTGCTGCACGTAAATAGGTGTACATGAAAGCATGATTTTGTGTAGCATGTGGATGAGTGTTCTTATGGTGACGTGCCTTTTTGTGTTGAGTTGGCACGTATTTGTGATTATGAGACTGAACTTGCAGTTGAATAACCTGCTTGCCCAGTTTAATCTCTAATTTCTTAGAGACAACATTTAACTCATCACATTTAGCAGTAAGACCGTGTATTCTACCTGTAGCAATTTTGAACTTGTTTTTCTCTTTAGTAAGTTCTTTGTTTAAAGCCGTGATATCAAGTGTTTATTTTTCAATGATTGATTCGGTATCGTGTAAGCTTAATTTAATCTTGGATACCTCTTCAGTGTTTTTCGTGGGTGTAGTATTTCTACCATCTTCTAGTAAACATGAAAGTCATGGATCTCGGTTTCGTAGTCCTTGATCTTATCCTTTGTATGTTTATATTTATTGATTACCTTTTTGTGATCTTCAAGTAGATCACTAAAAGCATCACCAAGTTCATCAAATGAGAAATCATCAAAAGAATCTTTTACCTTTTCTAAAGTCGCCATTAGATAAACGTTAGCCCTGTTTTGCGAAGATTCCTCTTCCTCGTCTGAATCACTAGCCTCGCTTTCATGCCAGGTGCTAGTGTTGGCATACTCCCTTGTAGTTGGCTTCTTGTATGGCTTCTCATATCTTCTTTCCTTCTTTGCTAAAGGACAATCTTTCTTGACATGTCCCATCTTCTTGCATCCGAAGCAGGTGGGTTCTTCCTCATCGTCTCTTTGTTCTCTTTTTTTTGTTGAAGTGTAGAAACTTCTTGAAGTTTTGAACTAAGAGAGCTTGATCGTCACCTTCGGAGTTGTCGTCATCAGTGTCTTCTGAACTAGTTCTTCGGCGATGAGCTCTCAATGCAATATCCTTCTCTTTTGGAGTTACTTCTTCAAAATCTTTTAGATCGAGCTCATGCGTCATCAGCTTGCCCATCAATGTTTTTAGTGACATTGTCGTGAGATCATTGCCTTCAATGATTGTCGTGACTTTGGGGTTCTAGACCTTCGACAATCCTCGTAGCACTTTGCGTATCTTCTCATGGTTGGCATAATCTTTTCCAAGAGAAGATAGCGGGTTGACGATGTCGAGGAATCTGGTGAACATTTGAGTGATCGTCTCATTTGGCTTTATCTTGAAAGCCTCGTACTCCTGTGTCAAACGACTGACTCTTGATTCTTTGACTTGTGTGGTCCCTTTATGAGTCACCTCCAAAAGCTTCCATACTTCGTGTGAGGTGGTGCATGTGGAGACCCTGTTGAATTCAGTCCTTTCTATGGCACAGAAAAGAGCATTAATAACCCTAGCGTCTAGACTTGCCTATTTCTTCTCCTGATCAGTATACTTGTCGTGGGGTTTCTCGACGAGACTCTCCTCAACAGTTATTCTGGGAGGTTTCTTGTAGCTATCAGTAACTACAGTCCACAGGTCAAAGTCTAGAGACTTAAGATAAAAACTTATTCTAGTCTTCCAATATGTGTAGTTGGTCCCATCAAATAGGGGTGGCCTATTTGTGGATTGACCTTCACCATAGTTGGTAGAGATGGGTTGTGTGGTTGCCATGGATCAACTCTAGGATGTAAATCTTGTATCAAGAGAACAGGGCTCTGATACCAATTGAAGTACGTATAGGCAACTCAAGTGGGGGGGTGAATAGGGTACTTGTGTCAATAATGAACAATTAAAAAATCAACTCTATTCAATCCCAACTAGCAAATAATTAATCAGAGTATAAGTGCAGAAATTAAAAGAAGATTAGAGAGCATACGCAGACACATCAATTTTTAACCTAGTTTTTCTCGTGGAGGACTAGTCCAGGACTGAGAACTCTAGCTCAGGATTGAAATTCACTATTTGTGAAATAGCTTTACAACCACGTGCCTTTACTCAGAAGAGCACGCCAACTTCTTGAAAAGATCGCTGAGGTGAAACTTAGAATTTTCCAAGTGACTTCTTCAAGACTCTTGCACACAAACTTCTAATTGACTCGTACCGAGCACCTTGTAGGCTTGGAAAGTTTTGTGTCTAGTAGATGAGAAGAGTATGGCTCTTTAGGATGTATAGGCTATAAGAGTAGAAGAGAAGAGAAGAGTGGATGATTTGAAATAGGAGAAAATGGTGCCTATATATACTAGTTCTGGGAGGCAGAGTTCGGCCAGAACTCTGTCCAAAAATTTAAAATTTTGGCCGTTGAACAACTTCCAATGAGCAATCACTAAAAATTAGCTCATGGAAATTAGGAAATAAAGTTCGGCCCGAACTCTGTGTTGGGGCAGAGTTCGGCCCGAACTCTGTGTTGGGGCCGAGTTCGGCCCGAACTCTGCCTCCTTAGAGACAGAATGCCCATCCTACGTCGCAGCATCAACGGTAGAACGTTGTCTAAGTCTACAAAACTAACCAACAATATAAATATCATAACCTGTCGAGATATTCAACTACAACTGGAGGACAAGTAATGACAATATATCCATACTCAATCACAATACTCTAAGAAAGATAAATGACACGAAAAGATAAAGACAACATGATATGAAATATCCAAAAAAGTCTAACATAAAGATAATACAAGTTCGAAAAGTCAAAGAGCCAACAATCTCAAATACAAGTCTAAAACAATAACATGCCATGATTAATCAACTGGCGACAAAGTCCAGTACAAATCTAGCCTAATGAGTCGCTAAATAATGCTTCTCTGTCGGAACTAGACCCTCCTGAATCAGAGTCTCCCGATCTATGCCTACTAGATACGAAGGGCCGCAATAGGTAAGGCACTCATCCTCTGCGTCGTATGAAAAATATATCCAGTTAGGATTGGAGCGAGATACATTTCTAATAACAGTTCCAGTAATATGATAAAGACTATGTAGCAGTAAAAAAAGAGAATATACAATATGAAGTGACATATACATAAACATAGTAAGGCATAAGTTAAACTGTAAATGAGTGTAAGAGCAAGAGAACATGATATATCATGTACAAGAATTAAGAACAATACTATCTATGTGAGCGAGCCCTAGTTTGAAC
>JANAVB010001200.1:3753050-3808414 GCA_029216955.1 Iris pallida
ACTCGCAGGTTGAGAAAATCGAAACAAGGAAAAGTAGTTCAGTTCTAACGTACTCATTCTACGACCCAACTCAATCAAGTACGGGTGAGAACAGATCCAAGTGTGAAATACATGGCCAATCGTGAACAAGAACTATATGTCAATGAAGCAACTCAACTAATATATATACTATGAAAAGCATATGTCAGTAATCAATCAACGAGACTGGATAATGAAAGGAAATGCATGTAAATAAAACTATAAAGAATGGCAAGGTATACTTGCCTGTGGTCCTGAGCTGCTGCACGGGTTAGAATCCGTGTTAAAGTCCGAGTAACTTATTTGATGATTTACAAAGTTAATACTTGCCACAAGGTAAAGAATAACCTATCTATTACCTACTAGCTTTTAAGTCCATTAAACACTCTCTGATAGACCCAGTCTACCCCTGTGCTTATCCACGCTTGGTATCCTTATTTTTCTATATTAATTTTTAGTTCATATATTAGTTACCCAAATATATAAATATTGCCTCTGTTGTATATATAAGTATAACTGCTCTATGGATGTGGATATATGCCTGCCCCTTTACCTTTCAAGGCTATTACTTCCTAATCTAAACACCCATACATGTAGCAAAGACCCTTAGAGGATACTTGCTTGATCGAGTAATATTTTTCATTTTTTCCAAACTATACTTATTTCCATTATTACCAAACCTATACAAACTAATGCAATGTGCCAAGGCTGGTACACCTTACTTCTCTCCATGTTTGGTACTATGGTCCATGTCTGGTCCTTACCACAATACCTATACTAGTGCCTTAGAAAGTTTACCTGATACTCCAAACCTTGGAGTTGGGTGGCCTATCAAGTCTGCAGCAACTTGCAAACATATACCTGGGTCTTCACAAATTTGATATTTTATCCTAACCTCTGTTTGTCATTGCTAAGATTTGGATGCCCCCGTTGTTAACTGATACACTAAACCCAATAGTTGAACCTTAGTCCAAGGACTGAAACTTCAAAGCAACTGACATATAATGAGGTTTCCTCTACTGCCCAGTACCAGCAACTCCATATCCCTCTGTCCTGGGTAAACACAAGAACTTAGCCCATGTCATCTGACACACGCTTGCATCCCAGATGTTGCCTCTAAGTCCTATACATTCTGATAACACATGATCTAAAATCCTTAACTTGTATACACAAGTTGTCATAGATTGCATCCTATAGTAAATGATATGTAGATAGTATTGTATTTTCATAGTCATAACCCAGATATAGGCTCCCTAAGGCTCGTGTTAATTGATACGTGAACATGTGACATGTGTCAACTGATACATGAAGGTGTCACGTGCTACTGATACAGGAAGTGTCACGTGTTACCCTTCCTAATTCCTGCTAGTTTCCTCTACCTATTGCCAGGATACCTACAGATATCTGAAACTTTATCTGCGCATACTTCTGAACCCATGTACTACTTGCCATTATATCGAATACCTATATCACATCCTACTTATATATTGATGGCAGGAAACATTAGAGAGTGGAAGGGAGTACCTGGGTGACAAACTTTTGAATTGATCCTTGCGTACTAGAACAAAAAGGAGGCACGGTTTGTGAAGATGATGAACTAGGTTTTAATGAGGGAAGTGAAAGAATTGGCCGATCCCTACTGTATATATATCGCAAGGTTAATGATATGCTTCAACCCTTTTTGAGATTAGGATAATCGAAATTGAATTCGATTCGATCAAATCCGTAGGGGTCCTTAGAGTCGGCCAAAGATGGAGACGAACAGGAGTTTGAATTTGAACGCGAAGTTTAAGGGTCGGTTAAGCAAAGAATTTGAATTCTGTTTTTTTGGCTTGATCTTATAAGGATTTTAAGATTACCGCATCCTCGAATGAAGATTTGAAACCGGGGGGAAGGGTCGGCTATGGCAAGCAATTTTGAATGTTTAGGTCTGCACTAAGTCCTCATCACACTTGGGTTTATAATTTTTCCCTTTTAATTCCTTTGACATTTAAACTAACAACTAAATAGTGTTTATTATTTTATTTTTATATATATCTATATAGCCTTCTAAAAAGAATTATTATAAAAGGAAAAATTGGGTTAAGGGTTTACAAATCTACCCCCCTTAAACAAATTTTGTCCTCGAAATTTTAAAATAAACGAGAGTGTATTCCTGTATAGTGATGATTTACTGGAAGGGATAGTCTAAAACATTGCCACTAGAATATTTCAAGTGCTCACAAGTCAAAGTCTAATATAGACATATTAATAATACTACTGTTATAATCTACTAGGAAATATCGGCAGCTCCTCCTTGTGACGTCGTCGTATCCTTCATGATCATGGCAAAAGCTTGTCCTCTTTGTGCGGATGGTAGCAGTAGGGCAGTCGTGTTTCTCTTTGGACAATCTCGAGATATGTGCTGGTTGGATCCACAAGTATAACACAACCCTAACCATTTACGGCAATCTTCTTCGATGTGGCCCCTCTCCGTGCAATATTGGCAGGTAGGAACATCTTGTCCTTGATATGGGACTACTCGTGCCGGCTAATAGGTAGCTGGACGTCTTTCGGGTCCTCCTTGCGGTGCTCGAGCTGCTACCGTCGCGGGCTGAGGCGGCTGGTGATACTGCTGCGGTGAAGTCTCCTTTGGAGCATTGGAACGTTTCGACGCTCCCGATTGGCTCATGCCTCCTCCATATGCATCTCAGTCTCTCTTTTGCTTACGATTTCAACTCTTTCTCTACCGCCTGTACGACCTTCAAGATTCTCTCGTAGGTTGTGGCTTCACTGGTGGCGATGGCTAGGCAAATTTCATGTGATAACCCTTTCTTGAACTTCTTGGCTTTGCCTCCAGGGGTCATCCTTTCAGCGAAATGGCTGAGGCGGGAAAACTCTACGGTGTACTCATCGATGGTGAGGTTGCCCTGCTCTAGGCTCTCGAACTCACTCTCTAACTCTTCTCGGGCAACGTCGGGATAGAACTTTTCTTAAACAACTCCTTGAACTTATCCTAAGTCACGTCGGGTATGATAAATCAGGGCTCATCTCTATACCATGTGCGGGCGATGTCGTAAACCTGCATGCTGGTTGACTCGATCTTCAGGTCTTCAGGAAGTTGAGCTATCCGAAGATATCGATCCATGTTCTCTAACCACTCATCCGCGTAGAGAATCCCTTCTGTCCTATTGAATTCCCTAGGCCTAAGGTCCATAAAATTCTTAGAAATTCTAGAACGCGGTCGGGGAGCATCTCTAGTCTGAAGATCCTCTCAAAGTGTTGCAAAATATGTTGACTTATGTCGTCTGGGAAGTGATAAGCTACTGGAAGATCCCGAGGAGAGTAGCATTGTCCAGTACAGGTGGCAGAGGCAGAACTGGTGCTGGATACATGGCAGGTGCTTAATACGAAACACGTACTGGTGGGAGGACAGATGTTGGAAGCAAAATGGGTGCTGGTGGTGGAGTCTGCAGAGGAAATTATGGAGGTGGTAGAATGTTGTCTCTGCAGAATCTCAAGAACAGCAGTTGTGACGGGTTGCCCAGATGGGTAAGTTGGCTTCCTTGCGTCAGTGGGGTCATGTATGTGAAGAATCCTCCTGCAGCAGTGGGGTATTCAGGAGAGCATCGTTCCTGTCATGAGAATCCATTTACTGCAATAAAAGAAAACATTAGACAGTATGAAGAAAGGATTCAATAAAACCAAAGATAGAGACCAATAACGTGTCAAGATATGTGGATCAGATCCTAAGAGTCTAATCCTATTTGTAGGATCACATCGGTACAGTAACGTATCCGAAGTGATTAACGCAGACCTACATGGGCCACCAAAAAAACTTGTCACGATCGTACCCATTTTTTGTATACGAGTCTGTGTCCAAGTCCAGCCTACGCCTCTGTATCGGTGGTAGAACGTTGTCTAGTGTACATGAGTCACAGAAAATATAGAATCTCATGGCAATCTATATCTCATCCACAGAGTGATAAGAATACAACAAAGATCAATGCATATCAATAAAACTGAAAGAAAGAAAAATGTAAACTGAATGTTTTCAAGTTATCAAGAATACAAGTCCCGTCTGGTGGATACAAATCCAATACCAGTAGACAGAATAAAATAAAGACATGAAATAAATAACTGAGTCCAAACTGCTAATCATCAATGACAACCTCAGCTACTAGGGCAACATGGTCCGATGCTGGCTCAAACCTACTCGTATGCACCTGGCTCAAACTTGGCTAAACCTGAAGAGATCACCAGGTCCTCAAGGGACTAGCAAGATACATAAAATATACCTATCTAACAGTTTATCATGCATAAAAAAATACAAAATATAAACAGAAAAAGACTAAGTAATGACGATACCCGAACATGTGAATAACTATGCATAAATAACTGCTGGAAGAAACAAGTGAAAAAGAGATCAACGGATACCAAGCCCTCGCCCCAAGTGTGGGCCCGATGATTTGAACTAATCACTAACCCTCGCCTTGAGCGTGGACTCGCAGGTTAGTTCAAGACAAACACCCTCACCCCGAGCGTGAACTCGCAGGTGCAAAACGGTCAACCCTCGCCCCGATTGTGGACTCGCAGGTTGAGAAAATCAAAACAAGGAAAAGCAGATCAGTTATAACGTACTCATTCTATGACACAACTCAATCAAGTACGGGTGAGAACAGATCCAAGTGTGAACAACACGGCCAATCGTGAACAAGGACTATATGTCAATGAAGCAAATCAACTAATATATATACTATAAAAAGCACAAGTCAGCAATCAATCAATGAGGGTGGATAATGAAAAGAAATGCATGTAAATAAAACTGTAAAGAATGGCAAGGTATACTTCCTGTGGTCCTGAGCTGCTACACGGGTTACAATCCGTGTTGAGGTCCAAGTAACCTATTTGATGATTTACAAAGTTAATACTTGCCACAAAGTAAAGAATAACCTATCTATTACCTACTAGCTTTCAAGTCCATTAAACACACTCAAACAGACCCAGTCTACCCCTGTGCTTATCGATGCTTGGTATCCTTACTTTTCCTATATTGATTTTTAGTTCATATATTAGTTACCCATATATATTCATATAATTATTGCATTTGTTGTATATATAAGTATAACTGCTCAATGGATGTGGATACATGCCTGCCCCTTTGCCTTTCAAGGCTATTACTTCCTAATCTAGACACCCATACATGTAGCACAGACCCTTAGAGGATACTTGCTTAATCAAGTAATCTGTTCCATTTTCTCAAAACTATACTTATTTCTATTATTACAAAACCTACACAAACTGATGCAATGTGCCAAGGCTACTACATCTTACTTTTTACCATGTTTGGTACTATAGGGCCTAAAAATCAAGTTGCGCCATGAATCTACTACACAGTAATGAAGTTGTGCCCCAAAAATCAAGCTACGCCACTGTTTTTAAGCTCAGAGATCAAGCTGCCCCACTGATCAGGTTGCGCCTGATATCAGACTACGCCCAATTATGTTGTGTCAAAATCTACGTGGCGTCTGACATTTAATGGCCATCATTACCTGATAACACTGACAACTGACAAACACGGTGAACGAGAAAAATATCTTCGAATCCCGTGAATTGAGCTGCTCGAGGGGAGTTGGTTGACAGCTGTCCTGTACACTTTGTACGTTGCGCCTAGGCGCAATCTAGACAAAATCTTTAGTTACGCCTAGGTGCAATCCAGACAAAATCTTTAGTTGCGCCTAGGCGCAATCTGAATGACTTCTACTCAAAAGCTGCCACGTGTCTAGGCATGGCTCAATCAGGCACAGTTGACCGAAGCTCGCGCAACCTGATAAAGTTGAGACAATTTTCATTTATAAAACAGGATGACATGGCGCACATGCCACTAATCTCTCAAGATGTGTCTACTATCCTGTACACGACCACGCATATCTCAATCACATGATGCCACGCGTCTAAATACAGTTAGTACATGACTTATAACCGAATGAAAGTTGGCACAACAGGAGGTTGGCGCAACCCAGTATGGCACAATCCAGCTTCGTGCACATCAGAATAACTGCTAAAATAGTTATTTCCTGAATTCTATAAATAGAGTTTCCAATTATTCTGAAATAATCGGATATATACGCACAGAGATCAAGAACTCTTGCAAAATTGCTGTTGCATTCTCCAGAGGCTACAGTCTTCAAGTTCACATAGTCCAAGGGATAAAGTGATCGTCTTCTGATCAGATTCCTACAGTTGTACTTTTCTAGAATTTATTGTACTTTGTACTATTCTTTTACAAGTTTGGAATAAACAGTTTTTGTTTTTACAAATAAAATGGCGACTCTGCTGGAGACGACTTTCTCCTCCGACGAGAAGGTGACAACTCAATATGACACTGTGTCGATCGGCAAGACGCAGAAGGCTCTGGTTGTTCAAGTCAACCAGACAGCGTACGAGAATATGATCAACGCCAAGAGCAACAAGCGCACTGTGGCTATTGCCAAGAACAGGACTGTGTGGACTCCTAAATCTCCTGCAGTTGGTGTTGCCCAGGCGCAACTTGAGTGCTCAGTGGCCAAGGTGCAATTCGTCTCAGTGGCTCTGGCACAGCCTGCTTCTGCTGCCAGGCCACAATCCACTCTTCCTGCTGCCCGCGTGCAGTCTACCACCCATGTTGCTGCCAAGGCGCCACCAGTAGCCTATATTACTAGGGTGCAACCAGTAGCCCGTAGGACTATGGCACAACCAAAGCAATTAGTAACTCAGGCGCAGTCTGCTGCTTTGGCGCAACCCAAAAGAACTAGTCTTTTGGCTATTCCCTCTTCTAATTCTCAAGTTCTGAACTTGGAGAATCAATGTTCTAGTGCCAATACTAGACAGAACAAAGGGAAGAGTCCTTTGACACTTCCTCAATTGGCATAATCCGTGCCTAAAATGGTCTCACAACAGAATAAAGGGGAACGCTTCTTAGCTAACCCTCTATAAAATAAAGGAAAGCACCCTTTGGTCTTTTCTCAAACTTTCCTGGTCTATAACTCAGATGAAGACACATCAGATTCTATTCCTTTAAACAGAGGACTTCGGATCTCTGATATCGGAAAGAATACTGATCAAAGAGGTATCTTACCTACCCCTATGGGGTCTGGTCAAAACCTTCCTACCTTGCAAATTTCAAGATCTAAGGAAGGAAAATTGAGCGTATCACAAATAGAGACACCTGGAGCAGAATTTTTTGATTTACGCGCTTATCTCAATAGGCGTCAACCAGTATCAACTTTGGTGAAATGTAAGAACCCTATGCCAAAGGCCAATCTATACCAGAAGCCAAAGTTTGAAAAGAAGGACCCAACCACTTATGCTAATGAGTTGAGTACATCTTTGTACACTCAGGGAACAAAACATCTGAAGAATAGGAGACATATTCCCAACATCATTAAGGAATATGTTCCTCCAAATTTTTCTTGTCCTGTAGTTGTAACTGATCTCCGGCAACGTCTTACACAAAGACGAAAGATTACAAGGATGTCTCCCTTACCCCCAAATCGCGCTTCAGATTACCACTGCCTTCATGAAGTCGTCATCAACTGTTGTTGCCAATCGCCTCGGCGATCAGTCTTCGATCGTCTGAACTATGCTCCAACTCCTGAACATAAAATAGAAGACGAAGAAGAGCTATTATATGCTTCTCAAAGCACTGGAGGTAGAAAACGTCCAAGACGTAATGCATCCCGTAATCCCAGTCAGCAATACATAGATCGGATTCATGCATCTAGTGAAGGTGTCTTTCAATACACTAGATCGAGAAATCGACATTTGAACCAAGGTGTCTTTAATCAAGAAGATCTCCCCATCACTCATGTAGGAGAGGACTCTTTTTCATAGTTTGATGCAGATAGTGAAAGTTCTGAACAGACTATCTCATCAATAGCAGCAAGAGAAGTGGCGACATATACCATTACGGAAGATCAAGATGCCTCTATTTCAACTAGTCAAGAGTAATAAATTATTGCACTAGAGGACAAATTGAAGACCATGGCAGAAATGGTTGCTAGCATGCACACTATAATCATGGCTCAACATACAGTGCCACCGATTGTAAACCCTGCTATAAATTTTGAGCTTATAGCATCTTCTGTACCTGTTAGTCTGGGGGTACCACCTCCTCAAGTTGCCTCTGTGCCAATTCAAGCTGATCCCAGTCAGTCTGGTACTGGGGGTGGTAATTACCACGCTGTTCCTTCTCCTAATACTTCTAACAAATCCATCAATTCCCAAACATCAGGGGATACTAATGAAGCTGTAAAACTATTACGCACTCAGTTTGAGGCCTTCAAGCAGAAGGATGGCCTACAAAGACTGGGCATAAAGCAACCGTATCCTACAGAATGGAAGGAAGTTCCATTCCCTCCTAAATACAAGCTTCCCACTATTATGTTGTTTGATGGTAGTACCTCTCCAAGTCAGTACATCAATCATTTTGAGGTGATGACTGATCAATTACAGCCAAATGATGCTCTCCTTACCAGAGTGTTCGTCGGTTGTTTAGCCGGTACAGCATAAGACTGGTATCGCAGCTTGCCTGATGGCTGTATAACTTCTTTTGCTGGTTTCAAGCAAATATTCTTGGAACAGTTTTATGAGAGAGTCAACAATATGACAATGTCTGCCCTCATTAAGATTAAACAGAGGCACAATAAATCCACGGAAAGTTTTATTAAAAGATTCCGCCGAGAGGCACTCAAAATGCCTTTAGGAACTCCATCTGTTGTAACAATAGACACTTGCAAATCAAACTTGTTACCTATTATCAGTATGTGGACATGATCTACATAATTCCATGATTGGCCTTCTTTCATTGTAAATGCATAGGCGGCAGAGGTTAGTACCGAAAAGTTTAAGCAGTTAGGAGTTCAGATGACTCATCCTAACCAAGACGAATATTCTACACCCGGAGGTAATAATCGCCAAAATAACCGTAAGAGTAAAGAAACACTGGCCATCAATCTCAAGGGCAAAGAGTCTTTGGCTGTCAACGTCGCTCAGACAGCGCCCACTCCATCAGCACCACCACAGAAGACAACTCGTCCAAAAGAAGAGTATTCTTTCGATGAAGGTGATACTTTGAGCATCTTCGATTGCTTGATCAAAAGCAATAAACTTCAACTTCCAGAGACAAAATGGCCAGAAAAAAGTGGATAAAACCGATCACCCTAAATATTATGTTTATCATAGATTTATAGGGCATCCCACCAGAGCATGTTATGTACTCAGGGGCGAAATCTAGGAGTTGGTTAATTCTGGAGCAATTACTCTTCAGCAGGACGAGAAAACGGTGACCGCTAATGTAGTTTCTCTACAATTCAGTAATTTTCTACCACAACTTGTACAAGATGGTGTTGTCCCCATTCCAAGGACTACTCTTGAGATCGTGAATCTCCCACCTCAAAATAAAGGTCTTGTTCCACTACCGACTGATAGAGGAGAGATCATGTGGATTCATCCAGATTTGGTAGCAGAGTTTGAAACGCCTTCCTCTTCTAAGCAAAAGAAGCACGCCAAATCTAAGAACTGCAACATGGTATCCTTTGAGCCAGTAACATAAGAAGAAATTCTAATGGGCACTAGATCTGGGAAACCCTATCTTCGGGAATATCCCGAAAATCAAGAGAATACTACTCCATCTCCTGATGCTCTTCCTACATCATCTTCTCCTTCTGAGAATATACCATCTACATCCCTGCCTGTGGTTGAACCATCTCCTCCTAAACCAACATCAGCAGATAAGGGGAAGCAACCTGTTCGCTTTGACAAAGCACTGAAGAAGTCCTCATCTCTTGGACTTGAAAAGCCTTACAATTTTGATATATTGGCTCAATTGGCCAATACTCCAGCAAGATTGTCAATCTTTGAACTCTTACGTCTCTCAAAAGAGACTCGAGAGACGTTAAGTGAAGCTTTGATGCAGGCTGACGCTTATCTTACTCTTCTCAAAAAGCCTGAAAAGGAGCCAGTCAGTTGTGAACATTGTCATAGTGTATTTGAACTAATGCCTAATATTACTTTTACACAAGATGACATGTTATTAGAAGATAATCGTCATGATCGTTCTCTCTATTTCACGGGATATGTAGATACTATGAAAGTCGATCGTATTCTGATTGACCCCGGGTCTGCACTTAGCATCATACCGAAGTCTTTACTGGATGCTTTAAAAATCCCAGTGCATAACCTCTCTACAACTATCACTACCATCTTGGGATTCAATCAAGAAAGAAGTGAACCTTTGGGGAAGATACGCATAAAACTTTAAATTGACAATCTTCGTACAAAGGTAACTTTCTATGTTATCGACAATCATGGCTCATACAAAACTTTGTTGGGAAGGCCATTCCTCCATGAACACAATATTGTACCTTCTACTCTCCACCAATATTTCAAATATGTGGATGGTAATGGAGAAGTCCAAAAAGAGGTTGCAGATCTGAATCCTTTTAAAGGGGTTGAAGCATACTACAACGATTCTCGTATGTACAAGAAAGAATTCATGAAGGTGGTACTAGCAATGGACACGGATGAAGAACAGAAAAATGTGCCGAATGATACACTGGTGATCCCGGTCAAAGGACATACCTCTAGTCCTCAGTCTTCCAAACCACTGACTATCTATCTTCCTTCCTATGAGAAGCAACCCAAGGGTGATAGTCGGAAACAAAGGGAGCTCACCTCTTCTGAGCCGCTTGTAATCGATCTTCGTCGCAAGAAGCCTCCTCCACCTTCTCATTCTTCTTCTCCTCTTGTCATTAATCTAACTAAGCCTGCTAAGGCAAAAGTTTCTGTTGTAAATGATGGTGTAAAAATTAATAAAGTATCTCCTTTGCAGTATACTGACGTCTCTTACTATACTCAGTGTTATTTGGACATGCTAGATAGCTTTAAGCCACTTACAATAGAAGTCATATCATCTCTTCGAAATACGGTATCACTGGATTCAATACAAGAGTCGTACTTCTTAGTACCGTCTCGAAAGAAAGATGAAAAGCCTATATTCTTCAAAAAAAGAGGAGCCAAAAATCATGCTCTATAACGATAATAAAGATGATTTCGGAAGGCTACAATTATGCCGCTATAGTCCTCAATCCAAAGCAATCATCCGTAAAATGGGCTATGATTTCAAAACTAGCCTCAACAACGGTAAAGGAAGGCGAACTCCTCTTCGTTTTGTTGTTCCAAAAGAAAAATCACAACAATTCCACAGTAAAACGAAACGGGGACTAGGTTATGCTTCACCACTCCTAACTCCAGAACCTTCTGAATCTGATGAAGAAGAATGGTCAAACTCTTCTGATTCTATTTCATGGAATTCTGACACCAGCATTGGTCATGTTCATAGGGTGATAATATCTTCTAACATGGTGTCTGTCAAATTTTTGGAAGATGATGAAGAGGATATTGAAGAAGCTCCTGAAGTGGACTCTTGGGCACAAAAGATGGACAATCAGTGGAAACTTTATTTTGAACAACGAGAGACACCTACTGAGGATCAACTAGTCCATATCGATATTGGAGAGGAGGGCGTATCACGACCAATCTTTATTAGCAAAAATCTCCCAGAGGATGATAAACAAGAATTGATTCACCTTATTCGTGAATATATTGATGTCTTCGCCTGGAGTTATGAAGATATGTCGGGATTAGATCCTCAAATTGCAACTCACAAGCTTAATATCTTGCCGAATGTGTCACGCCCCAGAACCAGAATACTGGAGAGCGGGGGCAGACATAGCCAGCTACGTATAATGAAATGGAATCCATCTCACCATACGGTCACGGCTGTCTAGATATGTGAGGGTTTATCTACAAGCCATCAGTCTCTTAAGGTCATAAATTATCCTATTGTCTCAATCTTAACCAACTAATAATAGTTACAAGATATCAGATCACAAAATATACAATTGTAAGGCGTCCCAAACATTACATATCCAGATGATCATGAAGCTAGTCGTACAAAATGTAAGGACTAGCAAGAGTTAAGTCATACATGATCAACCTCGAGTTGCCAATTATGTTACAGCCCGTAGGCAGACAGTAAGTAAAAATGTACACGAGCTAACACTGGCTCGGTGGCTAAATGCCTCAAAAGAATAATTTTACAATAAAGTGGGAGAACGAAAAAAAGAAACCCACTCGTTGCCCTGGTTACGCCTGGCGGTCACCATCGGGCTGGAAGGCAGGTAGATCCTTTGCTGCTGCTCCGGTATCTGGCCATACAAAACCAGCTGGGTCAGACCCCAGAAAGAGCAAGTGCCACAAAGGAGGCTTCACTTAGGAACTAAAACCAGCAATTAGCACAAGAGTAAAATTACATAATAAAAGGCAGTAGTTTAAGAAAAGCATGATAGGTAATTATAAAAGACAATCTTGTATAGAATCACTAGAAGACAGGACATATGGAAAGAAAATATGACAGGATGATATACGATGAGATAACCATGGGACTATTCAGATAGCCAGGTTACAACCCGTAAACCAAACAAGGACCGGGGTTGTAACCCTTCGTCTGAACGGAACTTGGTTTCTCTCACCATTTATCGGCAAGATAAATATAAGAAATCAGGCCAAGTAACATTCTGGAGTGACAATCTTTCAATCATTCTGGTACAATCTTACAATTAATCAATTCTAGACAATACTATACTGGACTAGACTCCATCCAAGCAATCACGGCCAATCATTGCCTACGGCTTTCTACATTAACTAACTAGGGTTACACAATCCTAGTTACTAGCAAGATGCAATAAGAATTCCAAGTCCGGTTACCTGTTTGTTACTACCTGAGTGATCCCAGCAAGAAAAGGAAAAGATAGCAGGATATAACAGACACACTGTAGTAAGATACATATGTCCTAAGGTACCACGCTCCACGGCGGACTGGAAGTGCGCTCATCTCGACGGATAGCAACAAATCCCATGTATATATATATAAGGCCGGGACCAAAGGGGCAACAGGTAACTGGGAAACTCTCCATGAACTATTTGATCAATCTAGTCATTAACCTAGCCAGATTCAGTATGAATCCCTGACCGTGGTACTCAGGGATCATGCCCTAGACATGATACAAAACACAACCGGACCAGTAGTTTATACAAGTACAATCAATGCAAACAACCACGGTGTCAGGATTAATTATACAGGTCATGTCATGTCAGGTAGCCATCGCAACAGCTATTCGAGATAATCATGTCAAGTTTATCATATCAAGTGTGCTAGTCAGGAGTGCGCCACGACGGGCCACTATCAGGTCATGCCAGGTTATCATGTCAAGAGTGCACCACTACGGGTCACTATCAGGTCATGCTCAATTATCAATTCCAAACATATCAAATGAATTCATGATTTTCAAGTTCAGGACAAAAGGCGTAAGGATATAAAATGGGCGTAAAAATATACAATAAGGAATTATAAAACATGAGCAAATAATGATAAATTACAGTACACAAAGCTATTAGAAGTCATACGGCTCAGGCCTATGCGGCCAGGGGAGGATAAGACACATGCGGCTCAATTAGGTGAGTCTCATGCGGCTAGCGGAAGAGAAGTCCATGCGGCTGGATCTGGGCCAGGCGCATGCGGCTTAGTAGAAGCCCATGCGGCTCCGAAAAATAAAAGATGCATATGCGGCTGGGATTAATCAGGGTCATGCGGCCCGGACTAAGAAGTCCATGCGACTGGATCTGGGGGTTCTCATGCGGCTCGAGGATCAGGGCCTATGCGGCCAGGGGATCCAGACAGTCATGCGGCTGAGAGGACTCGAGTCCTCATGCGGCCAGCGAGTAACTGGTCTATACGGCTCGCGGGGAAAGTTCATGCGGCTGAGAGAGCACTTGCCGCATGAAATCTTCATGCGGTCAAGTCAAGCCCCTGCGGACAGGACTGTCGTATGAAGGCTCATGCGGCTCGAAATCACTTGCCGCATGAAGTATTCATGCGGTCAAGTCTAGCACTGTTCTTCTTCTCCAGGCTTCCGAGAAGAAGAACGCCAAGAGTCCATGCTCCAAGCTCCATGAAACTTTCATCCGGAGTCCAAATCCGAACTTCTATAGGTCAAAATGGGGCAGAATGAAATGCTCTACAACATGGAACCATCAAAACTTAGAAATAACAAGATTAAGTAGATCAAAACCCAAGAATTCCGAAAATAAAAATAAACTTAGATCTACAAGAATCTAGCCATGGAAATTAAAAATGTCAAGTACTAAAGTGCTTTAGAATGCAGTAAGGAAGAGAATGAAGCAATAAAATTGGAGTTCCTTCATGAAGCAAGTTGCACTTGCCTAGACCTCTCTCTCCCTCTCTCTGGTAGGTGAAAAATTAATGAAGGAGAAGAAGAAGAGTAATGAGTAATAATGAAAGAGAGAGAGAGTGGGATA
Organism: Iris pallida; assembly: GCA_029216955.1. Taxonomy (NCBI): domain Eukaryota; kingdom Viridiplantae; phylum Streptophyta; class Magnoliopsida; order Asparagales; family Iridaceae; genus Iris; species Iris pallida. The sequence continues at coordinate 3,767,466 of JANAVB010001200.1, forward strand.
TAAATGAGGGTGGTGGTAGGTGGGAGTGGTTTGGTTCATATAAAACCCAACCAAGCCAAACCCACCGAACCGAACCAAACCAAGCCAATGCAATGCCATGATGAACCATGAAATACTCAATAAACCATGCTCCATTAATCAGAATTAATCCATGAACGATAAATGACAATTAAACCACAATGCTAAATATGAAAATAAACCACAACTAACTAATCAAGGAAAAGAGAAATACGGGTCAGAAATACGAACACGTATAAAATACGTATCACGAATTTCGGGGCACTACATCCTACCCACCTTAAAAGAATTCCGTCCTCGAAATTTAATCAAGAGGCTAGAGATGTCGGGACAGCTATACTATCGCAAGCAATCTATGCTACCAATCAATCATACAATCATTCATGCAAGCAAGGAATCGAAGTGCAAGGCATAAGGAAGATATTACACCTTACGAGCCGAAACCGATTGGGATAACGTGATCGAATATCATCCTCACACCCCCATGTTTTGACTCTCCCAAGGAGCGATGAACTCGAGCAACACGAACTAAACTGATAGTCTTGCGCTTGAGGTCTCTCTCTTTGGTCAAACAGGGACACGGGCCTCTCCTCATACGAAAAGGTTAAAGGCTATTGGTACCAACCTTTTCGAATGATCTAGGAAATGGCTCGGGCCCGGGATATACCGTTGTAATTAGGATACATGAAATACGTCATGCACCCTGCATAATGACGGTAGAAAAGCAAGATGAGAGGAGACATATACCTCTCGATCGATTCTGAACCTGAGCCTGGGCTAGGGCAAACTGCCACGAATTCTGTTGCTGGAAAGTCTGGGCCTGAGTCGGCAATGGCCTCGGGAACGAGAACTGCTGTGGTTGGTGAACTGGAGCTGGTTCTGGTGCTGGTGCTGGTGCTGGTGCTGGTCCCATAACCGAGGGACTAGTTACTGTCGACGATGATCTGTTTCTGAACGGACAAGATCCTATCATGTGGTCCGGTGAACCACAAACCAAGCACAATCCCTGTGCTCTGCGGCACTCAGTAACAACATACTCGGGCTTCCCGCAATGAGAACAACCGGTTGCGAAAGGCCGCTTCTGTTTCTGCTGCTGGGGATAGGTCGGGGCAGAATGCTGCAAGGAGGTAACCGAATCGGTCCTCGTAGCTCCAATGGTCAGGGCCCTAGCTGCTGGGGCTGGTGTTGAGGATTGGTTCATCTGGTCATGAGACCGCTTCCGACCTCCGGTCCGGTCCGCTATCCTTCGGAAAGTGTACTCATGCCTCCTCGCTGCTCGCAAGACGGCATCAAAAGTTCTGTGCTCGAATTGCTCTACTGGCAATATGATCTCCAAGTGGAGCCCCTGCTGAAATCGCTGTGCTCTGTCTAGCTCGGTTGCCACCAAGGTGGGAGCAAACTGACTCAACCTTGAAAACTCGGCCGCATATCCGTCGACCGTCCTGTTCATCTGCCTGAGATTACTAAACCTGGTCTGTAGGTCATATCTAGCCACTGCGTCAAAATACTTGGTCTGAAACATATCACTGAATACCGCCCACATGACAGGCGTACCCAAACTCGCTGCTTGCATAGCCCACCAGCTGCGGGCTAGATCTAGTAACTGCAGGCGCACCACAGCCACCTTCTCTGCTTCAGGGGTCCTGGCTGCCTCTAAGATAACTTCAATGTCCTGTAGCCAGGCATCTGCAGCAATAGCATCCTCGCTGCCGTCGAAGAAGGGAGGGTTCAGGCGCTTGAAATTGTTGACCGCACTGTTCCCTCGAGGACCAATTCCGCTCATAGCTTCTTGTACTACTTGCTGCAAGGCATCACCTCGACGGTCCTGAGACGCAAGCAACTCACGGATGAGCCCTATCAAGACTCCATCCTCTGACCCTGCTGGCTGAACTGGCTGGACTGGGGGCACTGGTTCTCCAGAAGGTATGGCTCGGGAGGCGGCTGCTGAGGACTGATCTTGATCTTCTTGCTGTTGCTGGTCTGCCGGCCGAACTCCTTCTGGCTGATCAACAGGAATGATGCCACTGAAGCAATGACATCGGGAATATTAAGGAAGGACCAGGATAGAACAATGATGCAAGCATGTTATCAAGTCAGGAATCCAAGGAGATAAGAAGATACGAGTGGAGATCAAAGACGAGTACAGATTGAGACATCTATCCGGTAAACCCTCACATTTCTTAATTGACAAGACCTGCATGGGCCACCACTTAAACCATGTCACGCCCCAGAACCAGAATACTGGAGAGCGGGGGCAGACATAGCCAGCTACGTATATTGAAATGGAATCCATCTCACCATACGGTCACGGCTGTCTAGATATGTGAGGGTTTATCTACAAGCCATCAGTCTCTTAAGGTCATAAATTATCCTATTGTCTCAATCTTAACCAACTAATAATAGTTACAAGATATCAGATCACAAAATATACAATTGTAAGGCGTCCCAAACATTACATATCCAGATGATCATGAAGCTAGTCGTACAAAATATAAGGACTAGCAAGAGTTAAGTCATACATGATCAACCTCGAGTTGCCAATTATGTTACAGCCCGTAGGCAGACAGTAAGTAAAAATGTACACGAGCTAACACTGGCTCGGTGGCTAAATGCCTCAAAAGAATAATTTTACAATAAAGTGGGAGAACGAAAAAAAGAAACCCACTCGTTGCCCTGGTTACGCCTGGCGGTCACCATCGGGCTGGAAGGCAGGTAGATCCTTTGCTGCTGCTCCGGTATCTGGCCATACAAAACCAGCTGGGTCAGACCCCAGAAAGAGCAAGTGCCACAAAGGAGGCTTCACTTAGGAACTAAAACCAGCAATTAGCACAAGAGTAAAATTACATAATAAAAGGCAGTAGTTTAAGAAAAGCATGATGGGTAATTATAAAAGACAATCTTGTATAGAATCACTAGAAGACAGGACATATGGAAAGAAAATATGACAGGATGATATACGATGAGATAACCATGGGACTATTCAGATAGCCAGGTTACAACCCGTAAACCAAACAAGGACCGGGGTTGTAACCCTTCGTCTGAACGGAACTTGGTTTCTCTCACCATTTATCGGCAAGATAAATATAAGAAATCAGGCCAAGTAACATTCTGGAGTGACAATCTTTCAATCATTCTGGTACAATCTTACAATTAATCAATTCTAGACAATACTATACTGGACTAGACTCCATCCAAGCAATCACGGCCAATCTTTGCCTACGGCTTTCTACATTAACTAACTAGGGTTACACAATCCTAGTTACTAGCAAGATGCAATAAGAATTCCAAGTCTGGTTACCTGTTTGTTACTACCTGAGTGATCCCAGCAAGAAAAGGAAAAGATAGCAGGATATAGCAGACACACTGTAGTAAGATACATATGTCCTAAGGTACCACGTTCGACGGCGGACTGGAAGTGCGCTCATCTCGACGGATAGCAACAAATCCCATGTATATATATATAAGGCCGGGACCAAAGGGGCAACAGGTAACTGGGAAACTCTCCATGAACTATTTGATCAATCTAGTCATTAACCTAGCCAGATTCAGTATGAATCCCTGACCGTGGTACTCAGGGATCATGCCCTAGACATGATACAAAACACAACCGGACCAGTAGTTTATACAAGTACAATCAATGCAAACAACCACGGTGTCAGGATTAATTATACAGGTCATGTCATGTCAGGTAGCCATCGCAACAGCTATTCAAGATAATCATGTCAAGTTTATCATATCAAGTGTGCTAGTCAGGAGTGCGCCACGACGGGCCACTATCAGGTCATGCCAGGTTATCATGTCAAGAGTGCACCACTACGGGTCACTATCAGGTCATGCTCAATTATCAATTCCAAACATATCAAATGAATTCATGATTTTCAAGTTCAGGACAAAAGGCGTAAGGATATAAAATGGGCGTAAAAATATACAATAAGGAATTATAAAACATGAGCAAATAATGATAAATTACAGTACACAAAGCTATTAGAAAGTCATACGGCTCAGGCCTATGCGGCCAGGGGAGGATAAGACACATGCGGCTCAATTAGGTGAGTCTCATGCGGCTAGCGGAAGAGAAGTCCATGCGGCTGGATCTGGGCCAGGCGCATGCGGCTTAGTAGAAGCCCATGCGGCTCCGGAAAATAAAAGATGCATATGCGGCTGGGATTAATCAGGGTCATGCGGCCCGGACTAAGAAGTCCATGCGACTGGGTCTGGGGTTCTCATGCGGCTCGAGGATCAGGGCCTATGCGGCCAGGGGATCCAGACAGTCATGCGGCTGAGAGGACTCGAGTCCTCATGCGGCCAGCGAGTAACTGGTCTATACGGCTCGCGGGGAAAGTTCATGCGGCTGAGAGAGCACTTGCCGCATGAAATCTTTATGCGGTCAAGTCAAGCCCCTGCGGCCAGGACTGTCGTATGAAGGCTCATGCGGCTCGAAATCACTTGCCGCATGAAGTATTCATGCGGTCAAGTCTAGCACTGTTCTTCTTCTCCAGGCTTCCGAGAAGAAGAACGCCAAGAGTCCATGCTCCAAGCTCCATGAAACTTTCATCCGGAGTCCAAATCCGAACTTCTATAGGTCAAAATGGGGCAGAATAAAATGCTCTACAACATGGAACCATCAAAACTTAGAAATAACAGGATTAAGTAGATCAAAACCCAAGAATTCCGAAAATAAAAATAAACTTAGATCTACAAGAATCTAGCCATGGAAATTAAAAATGTCAAGTACTAAAGTGCTTTAGAATGCAGTAAGGAAGAGAATGAAGCAATAAAATTGGAGTTCCTTCATGAAGCAAGTTGCACTTGCCTAGACCTCTCTCTCCCTCTCTCTGGTAGGTGAAAAATTAATGAAGGAGAAGAAGAAGAGTAATGAGTAATAATGAAAGAGAGAGAGAGTGGGATATAAATGAGGGTGGTGGTAGGTGGGAGTGGTTTGGTTCATATAAAACCCAACCAAGCCAAACCCACCGAACCGAACCAAACTAAGCCAATGCAATGCCATGATGAACCATGAAATACTCAATAAACCATGCTCCATTAATCAGAATTAATCCATGAACGATAAATGATAATTAAACCACAATACTAAATATGAAAATAAACCACAACTAACTAATCAAGGAAAAGAGAAATACGGGTCAGAAATACGAACATGTATAAAAAACGTATCACGAATTTCGGGGCACTACAGAATGCCAAGCCGGTCAAACAACAACAACGGCGATTCATGCCTGAAATGATGGATGCAATTGATGATGAAGTCAAAAAGCTTATAGCTTATGGTTTTATCAGAGAAGAACAGCATCCTGACTGGGTAGCCAACGTCGTCCCAGTCCTAAAGAAGACTGAAAAGGTTCGAGTTTGCATAGAATTTTGGGATCTTAATGATGCTTGCCCTAAAGACGAATTCTCCCTCCCAATTACTGATGTCATGATCGATAATACATGTGGATTCGAACAAATTTCTTTCATGGACGATTTTCTGGATATAATCAAATCCGAATAAATCCTGAAGATGAGAAACATACTTCGTTTCGTACTCCTCGTAGAGTGTACTGATATACAGTCATGCCATTTGGTCTTAAGAATGCAGGTGTAACTTACCAGCGGGCTATGAGTACTATCTTTCGGGATCATCTACGAAAGACTGTTGAATGCTATGTTGACGATATTGCTGTCAAAAGTCGTCTCAAGGAAGATCACATTCAAAATTTAAGAACTATCTTTAATCTAATGCGCCAGCATCAACTCAAAATGAACCCCACCAAGTATTTCTTAGGTGTCTCTAGTGGTAAGTTTCTCAGCTTCGTCATTACCTCTAAGGGTATACACGTTGATCCCGAAAAGATCAAAGCCATTCAAGAGATGTGTCCTCCAAGCAACCTAAAAGAGCTACGAGGATTCCAAGGTCGACTTGCGTACATCAGACGGTTTATTTTGAACTTATCTGGTTGTTGCAGACCATTTACTCAGTTAATGAAGAAAGGTGTATCTTTCATTTGGATGGAAGAATGTCAACGAGCATTTGACGACATAAAACGGTATTTAATGAGTCCACCGGTTCTTGTACCACCAATCTCAGGAATACCTTTCTTAATGTATGTCCGGGCAATGGATCATTCGTTGGAAGCTTTGCTAAGCTCAGAAGAACAAGGAAGGTCATAAGCAAGCCATCTACTATCTTAGCCGAACGATGATTGGAGCTGAACGTCGTTATAGTCCGGTAGAGAAGGAATGTTTAGCCTTAATGTTTGTTGTTCAGAAGACAAGATGTTATATCATAGGCCAAACTATTCATGTCATATCCCGAGTCAATCCTCTTCGAGTCTTAATGGAGAAGCCAAGTACACTCAATTCTAGGCTTGCCACATGGGCCATATTACTAGCACAATATGATATGGTTTATGTTCCTCAAAATTTTGTAAAGGGCCAAGCACTTGCTGACTTTTTAGCAGCTCATCCTGTCCCTGAGACATCTAAACTCTATGGGGTTAACCCAAAATAGTCTAAAAAGTTTGTCGCCCTCAGTGCTGGGTCAGCCTCCAACAAATAAGTCAAAGGCATGACGTCCGGTTTTGCTTCAGGAGACTTGATGTTGGTGACAGCATTGGCCTCTGTTTTCTTCTTAGACGCCATCAGAATTACAGAAGTGAAGAACAAAGTATAAAAATCTGCCCCTACATATATAGCACTAAATTGACTCTTCATATTCCTCATAGGAAACTGAAAATTCATCAATGAAACTCAAGAAGACGAAGAGGAGATTGAGTATTTTCGAGAAAGAAATTTAATTGAGATGACTGCGGTTGACTGGCGCAACTTGACTCAGTCAAAGCTTTTATAAATTCAAAGTATTTCAAAACTTTGAAATAGTTTTTAAGTTTTGAAAACTTTGAAAGGGGTCTTATAGGACCTAAAAATCAAGTTGTGCCATGAATCTACTACCCAGTAATCAAGTTGCACCCCAAAAATCAAGCTGTGCCACTGTTTTTAAGCTCATAGATCAAGCTGCACCACTGATCAGGTTGCGCCTGATATCAGACTGCGCCAAATTATGTTGCGCCAAAATCTACGTGGCGTCTGACATTTAATGGCCATCATTACCTGACAACTGACAAACACAGTGAACGAGAAAAATCTCTTCGAATCCCGTGAATTGTGCTGTTCGAGGGGAGTTGGTTGACAGCTGTCCTGTACACTGACGCAATCCAAACAAAATCTTTAGTTGCGCCTAGGCGCAATTTGAATGACTTCTACTCAAAAGCTGCCACGTGTCTAGGTGCGACTCAATCAGGCGCAGTTGACCGAAGCTCGCACAACCTGATAAAGTTGAGATAATTTTCATTTATAAAGCAGGATGACGTGACGCACATGCCACTAATCTCTCAAGATGTGTCTACTACCCTGTACACGACCACACGCATCTCAATCACATGATGCCATGCATCTAAATACAGTTAGTACCCGAATTATAACCGAATAAAAGTTGGCGCAACCCAGTATGGCGTAATCCAGCTTCGTGCACATCAGAATAACTGCTAAAACAGTTATTTTCTAAACTCTATAAATAGAGTTTCCAATCATTATGAAATAATCGGATACATACGCACAGACATCAAGAACTCTTACAAAATTGCTGCTGTATGCTCCAGAGGCTACAGTCTTCAAGTTCACATAGTCCAAGGGATAAAGTGATCGTCTTCTGATCAGATTCCTACAGTTGTACTTTCCGAGAATTCATTGTACTTTGTACTATTCTTTTACAAGTTTGGAATAAATACCTTTTGTTTTGCAAACAGGTACTATGGTCTATGTCTGGTCCTTACCACAATACCCGTACTAGTGCCTTAGAAAGTTTTTCTGATACTCCAAACCTTGGAGTTGTGCAAACATATACCTGGGTCTTCATAAATTTGATATTGCATCCTAACCTCTGTTTGTCATTGCTAAGATTGGGATGCCCCCTTTGTTAACTGAAACACTAAACCCAATAGTTGACACCTTAGTCCAAGGACTGAAACATTAAGGCAACTGACATATACTGTTGTTTCCTCGGCTGCCCTGTACCAGCAACCCCATATCCCTCTGTCCTGGGTTAACACAAGAACTTAGCCCATGTCATCTGATACATGCTTGCACCCAGATGTTGCCTCTAAGTCCTATACATTATGATAACACATAAACTAAAATCCTTAACCTGTATACACAAGTTTTCATAGATTGTATCCTACAGTAAATAATATGTAGATAGTATTGTATTCTCCTAGTCATAATCCAAATATGGGCTCCCTAAAGCTCATGTTAATTGATATGTGAACATGTGACATGTGTCAACTGATACATGAAGGTGTCATGTGCTACTGATACAAGAAGTGTCACGTGTTACCCTTCCTAATTCCTGCTAGTTTCCTCTACATATTGCCAGAATACCTACAGATATCTGATACTTCATCAGTGCATACTTTTGAACCACCCATGTACTACTTGCCATTATATCGAATACCTACATCACATCCTACTTATATATTGATGGCAGAAAACACTAGAGAGTGGAAGGGAGTACCTGGATGACGAACTTTTGAATTGATCCTTCCATACTAGAACAAAATGGTGGCACGGTTTTGTGAAGATGATGAATTAGGTTTTAATGAGGGAAGCGAAACAATTGGCGGATCCCTACTGTATATATATCACAAGGTTAATGATATGTTTCAACCCTTTTTGAGATTAGGAGAAACGAAATTGAATTCAATTCAATCAAATCCGTAGGGGCCCTTAGAGTCGGCCGAAGATGGAGATAAACAGGAGTTTGAATTTGAACACAGCGTTTAAGGGTCGGTTATGCAAAGAATTTGAATTCTATTTTTTTTTTGGCTTGGTCTTATCAGGATTTTAAGATTATCGCATATTCGAATGAAGATTTGAAACCAGGGGGGAAGGGTCGGCTATGGCAAACAATTTTGAATGTTTAGGTCTGCACTAAGGCCTCATCACACTTGGGTTTATAATTTTCCCTTTTATTTCCTTTGACATTTAAACTAACAACTAAATAGTTTTTATTATTATTATTTTATATATATCTATATAGCCTTCTAAAAAGAATTATTATAAAAGAAAAAAATTGGGTTGAGGGTTTACACTTGCAGAGAGGAGTAGTCAGGCGACCGTCCGCCCCCATCGATGGCCATGCAGGATTTTAACAATTTCATATTCAGCGCCCACATATCACACCTTCAGTTTTTCGACAACGTCTTCACATGGTGTAACATGTAGGAAGATGTCCACCGTCAGCACTTCCGTCTGGATCGTGCCCTCATCAACGCTCAGTGGTCTGATATGGGTGTTATCTCGAACCTCTCGCACCTCAATGCCACAGCATTCGACCATTCCCCCTTCTCATTGAAATTAGCAGTAATTCGAACCAGATCAAGAAAAGTTTTCGGTTCCTTTACCTCTGGAGCCACCATCCCCAATTCAGAAATACTGTGGCAGCCGCCTAAAATGCCGCTAACGACCCCGATCCCCTATTCTGTATGGCGGCCAAGTTGAAAGCCACTAGAAAAGCCCTTACGGTTTGGAGTAAGAAAGCTTTTGGTGACATTTTTCAGGCCGTCCGCACGGCTGAGGACGATGTTGCTCGCAGTGAAATTCTTTTCACGACCGACAGATCTTCTGCGGCCCGTGCCTCCCTCAACCTCACTAGAGCGCTGCTGAAGTTCAGGCTGAAAGTCAAGACAGAATTTTGGAAACAGAAAGCCAGACTGAATTGGGACATCGAAGGTGATAGAAATTCTAGTTATTTTCACTCATGTGTTAAGGGGCGCAGACTACAACTCAAACTTCACCAGATCGTCGACGAGAGTGGTCACATTATTAATGATCAACGGGGTATTCGATCGGTTGTGGCTAATTTCTATTCCCAATTGTTAACTAAAGAGATTATGCACAAGGACGTCGAATTCCTCGTAAAGATCCCCCGCTTGATCGAAGACAGAGATAATATTCAGCTGCAGCTTCTTCCTTCCGAGACTGAAGTCAAAGAAGCTGTTTGGGACCTGAACGAACATAGTGTGCCTGGTTTTGACGGATTCACTGGTGTCTTCTTCAGATCTTGCTAGGACATTATCAAGTCGAATATCCACGTGGTGGTCACTGCCTTCTTTCAAGGAGCGAGGTACCCCAGATTGATATCATATGCCAACCTCATTCTTATTCCCAAGAAGGACAACCCAGAAACCTTCAAAGACTTTCGCCCCCAGAGCTTGTGCACCTTCACCAACAAAATCATCTCGAAGATCATTGCCAACCGTATATCCGGGCTTCTTCCCAAGATCATCTCAGAGGAGCAAAGCGGCTTTGTTCATGGACGAAACATATTAGAAAATATCCTGACGGTTCAGGAAAAGATCACCTGAATAAAATTTCCATCTAGGGGTGGGTACATAGCCATCAAGCTGGACATGGAGAAAGCGTACGACAGAAAGGACTGGCAATTCATGATATGGGTGTTCAAAGCTTTCGGATTTTCGGAGACCTGGATAGACAACGTGTGGAGATCGATCAGTAACTCTTGGTTCTCCACTGTTATTAACGGTCAAGCTGAGGGTTTCTTTAAATCTAGTAGAGGAGTCAGACAGGGTGACCCCTTATCATCCACCATCTTCATCATAGTCGATGAAGCTCTTAGCAGAAACCTCAACAAAATGGTAGACACCCCCCGCTTCCAGCATTTCCACACCACCAGCGGATGTCCGATTATCACCCCGTGGCTTATGCTGACGACATCCTCATTTTTTTCTCTGGCGACGTTGGGTCTATAGAAGTGGTCCATAAAATGCTGTGGAGATATACCAAATGCTCCGGCCAGCGTGTCAACCCCGACAAGAGTATTATCTATACCCACTACTCGGCCAACAGAGACCACTCTTCTACCTTTTCTAACATCACCTCCTTCTTTGTTGCGTACCCACCGTTCAGTTATTTACGGTGCCCACTGGTGTATGGCAGATCTAATACGAACATTTTTGAAGGGCTGGTGGACAAAATTAGAAGAAAAAAAATAGAGAGATGGCACAACGCGATCTTATCGCCTGGCGGAAAGATGATTCTGATTCAGCACGTCCTCTCTTCCATCTCCATTTACACCCTTGCTATAAAACCTCTAAATTACTACTATTTTTTATATATAAATTTGGTACTGATTTTTTTTATTTTGTATTGTACGTCGTGCGCAAAATTTCTTTTTTCATAATTGCTCGACGAGTACGAATATGTGCGAGCATAAATATTTTTAGAAAAATATTTTTCTATTTTATAGTTTCAAAATAATACATAGTAATTACTTTTATTTACTTAAGGTTGTGAAAAATGTCGCATCGAGATTTCAAAAACATTATTTAATTTTATTATTATAAAAAGGCGAGTTTATTTTATTGGCGATTTAGAAAACTACGTTTCATAAAAATACCTTCTTCTCATACAAATACGTAAGATGTAATTTATGTATAAATTAATTTTTGAAATTATTTATTAATTATCTTAATTTATTTAAAAGGTATTTTGAAGTAGTTCCTATTAATATGTAAATTGATTTTCGAAATTTATTATTATTATTATTTATTATAATTTATTTTTAGATTTATGGATTTATTGTTTAATTAGTTATGGTAATAAAAATTTAACTTATTGATTTGATTATTGGAAAATTGGAGATAAGATTTTTCTTAGATTTAAACTATTGCATTTTATGGAATTTGTTTTAAATTGATTAAATGAAAGGGGTGAATTATCTAAATGAGAATTTAAATTCTCCTACGTCTTATCAAACTAGGAGATCAACTTCCTATATAAGGAGAGGCTCCATATTCTATTTCTCCCATAATTCCACCAAACCAATTCCACCACCATGACTGTGCATCGTGTCCGTGTCTCCATCTCCTCCACTAATTCCTCCATTACAGTTACATTTACATCTTTTTCGTGTCCACATTTTGGATACGATTCCTAATCAAAGCCTAGACCCTAGCCTACAGCCACCCTGGCCGCGTATCCCCTGCCAACACCATTGCCTCCATCATCTGGTCTCCGACATCGCGATTACCGTCGTATCCGTATCCCTGCCTCGATACCACCAGACCTCCTCCCCGAACCTCCAATCTACCACCCATCGCCATTAGCCGCACTCGGCAGCAGGCTACACCCGTCTACAGAACCACTTACGCAAAGTCGATCACCCCCGCCATCGTCATCACTCCCACAAAAACAAACAATACACACAACTACAACATCGTCGTTCCCGGCCAGCGACCTCCCTGCCAGCCGTCAGCACCACCACCCGATCATGCCACCGTTGTCAGCACAACCAACCCGACCAACACCACCCAGACCACCACCCCGTCGCCAGCACCCACTCACCGGCGACACATCAAAACTAAAAACCCATAAATAATAACATCACCATCACCACCCTTACCTATCGGACGTCGCCGTCAGCCGACGTTCACCGACCCCACGCTGTCGAGTCTCCCCGAGCAGACCTCGACAATCGCAACCCACGCCAATCGTCACACTCGCCTCCAGCGGGTAAGATCCGCCGAGGGTGCACCACCTCCGCCGCTTCGCGTAGGCACCGGACCTGGCCATCCCGACTTTTGCCTCCTCCTTGGGCGGCGAGCTCCGTGCGGCGACACACGCAGAGCTCCGCCACGTGTCCTGTCCTTGGAAGCCCTTCGCCTCCAGCGCGCCACTGCCCTGGACTTCTCCTCCGCCGGCGATCGCTCGGTGTGAAACCCTTCCTCCTCGAGCCGGCACCAACCCTTGTCGCCCATAGCGCCGCACTCCGTCTCATCCTGCCAGCCCCGGCGTGGTCTTCCGCGATCGCTCCCCCGCCGGACCATCGAGCCCCTCCGAGTCTCCATCTCCCCGTTCCCTCTCTACTCCACCTCCACCGCCGCGTCGAAGCCTCCGGCGCCCACCTCCGATCGACAGCCACAAACGAAGCCACGCGCCACCACCTCGCGTGTGCATTGCCGCAACCCCCGAGCTTCCACAGTCGAGACCAGTGCCGCCTCCGCAGCCTCACCCTCTTCCGATCTCTCTCCTCCTTCACCCGCTTCTTCTCACTCCCGCTCTTCTTCCCTCTACACTTCGATCTCACCCTCTCATTCTCTCACTCTGTCTCTAAAGAAAAGAAAAAGGAAAGTAAAGTAATAATAATAATTATTATTATTATTATTACTATTATTATTATTATTATTATTATTATTAGTTAATAGTTTATTTTTTTCTGTTATTAGTATAATCAGTTTATGATTAGTAAACTCATGAGTTGTGATTATTAAATATTAAGATTATTATTGTTGTTATGATTATTAACAAAGGTTGCTAATTCGTTATATTTTTCTTTTTATAAAAATATACTTATATAAGTAGTTCCAAAAATAGATGGTGAATAAAATATATATTTACGTCTACTTATTTTATAGGCCATATGTTGACAATATTAATTTTTAAAATTATATAGGCTCTAGTATAGATTTGTGTGTTTATATGTATAAATATTAGTATATATTTCATTAGTATTATTACTACTATGGGCAATATTATCATTAATTTTGCATTGTGATTACTAAGTATTATTTTGGAATTTATCTTATTAGTTATGTATTTTAATCGACCTATTTACCTAAGTTTTACTTTAACAAAATTTGGCTTTTGTCTTAAAACTGGTTTTCTAGATTTGCAAATATTATCAATAATTATTTTTAACTAATGAAAATATAGTTTTCTACCTATAATTTCATTTTTGACAAATTTAGGGTTTAGCCTAAAAATGATTTCTATTTTTAAAGTATGCATTTATCTAAAATTATTTTTCACTATAAAATATAGCTTCAAGCATTATAACTATTTTTCTAATATAGTATATATATTACTTTCACAAACCCTTCGACAATCGATTCTTGACCATACGAATCCGATTATTCCTATTCCCTCGCCAATTCTGTAACTCCTCCTGCCGATCCTAACTAAATTGACCCTTCTGGACCCAATGGAACTGTCCGTACCACCACCCGAGGTCACCTTGCATAGTTGTTGTACCGAAATCGTAGTTCGTGCCACCTTGATCATCGCAGCACACCAGGCGTCCTACCAGGCAAGACACCTTGTCATTTGCTATTTATTTATTTTAGCTCATATTTCATGCATTATTTATTAGTTTCTTTATACAAAATAAACTATGATACATGGCATAACTTGTTAGAACTTACTGTTCAGTTAAATTCCTGCTATGTATTATTTTTCTTACACATTAAACCTAGATTTAAGGGACCACCTTGTGTGTTGCATTCATAGGCCTTGACACATTTATACCACGTTATTGTGAGTCACATATAGGACTCGGACATGCATGATTGTCTGGCGACCAGTACGTATAAGTCGTGCGTTAGGAAATAACTGCTAATAGAATTGCATACTAGAAGACTTAGCAGTTATGAGTTGGCATTGGGCGGGGAGAACATGATTAGAAGTTGACTACCACCCTATCTATCGTAGACTCGCTCGCTACAGAAGAACGATAGGTAGACTATATGCTATAGACTCGCTCGATACTGAGGAATAATATATGGTGTTGTGACTCGCTACTGAGGTACTGTATTTTTTTTGACTTGACCCGATAGTCATGCGACCATGAACTATTCTTAAAACTGCATTCACTTAAAACGGTTAGGCACCTTTATCCGTTAGGTACGAGTACTTTGGTTTGGGTACTTGTATCTGACCGTGGCTTAGAACAATAACTTGTTGCGGTTTAGTTCGCCACATCTTATCCTTGTTTGGTTGTAGGTGTGGCATACTACTTCGATGAGAAGGTAGTGAACCTTGTCGGGGTTCGAATACCATATTGGGTCATAGCATGGAAAGATATGTCAACGTGAATTAGTTTACCATCTCCTGTCCTTGTTTGGTTGGGGGGATGGTAAGCTAGTTCAATAGGTGTGTATTGGACTATGTTATAATTCAATTGACTTACTTATTTGAGCAATATTTATTCAGTTTATATGGCATGATATTATGTGTCTTGTCACGTCCCTCTGAGGACCTGGTTATCTCGCCAGGTGTGTGCTATTGTCTTTCGCAGGTGTTCTAGCTCTAGCCGTGGCCATGATCATCTCTATTTCTTCGAGGATGATTGCACTTTGATCGTCTTCGCTTCGCTCGCCAAACTCTTCCTTTTGTTATGTATTTCTTTTCATAGTTGGTAGTGGATTTGTCTCCGCCCAACTACATGTACCAAATGACAATTTTATAGTTGATTATATGATATCTTTTATTCTTTCATTTTATGGATGAGATTAGTCAGTTGTGGTTTACTGTATTTTATAGCTTATGTATTCATACGAGGCCAATGTACTTCGTATATATACGGCTGGCATGTCTACGTTCCTAGTCCTACGTATTTTGGGACTGGGGCGTTACACTTGTCGCTTGCTCTCCCAATAAGAAGGTGCTCACCACCATCAAAAATCTTTTTGCCAACTTCTTCTAGGGACAATGTGACGACAAGGACAAGCATCATTGGGCAAGTTGGGACTCTATGGCCAAACCTACAATGGAGGGCGGGTTGGGATTCTGCAGACTGGCGTATGTAGTTGATGCTTGCTCCATGAAGATATGGTGGAAGCTTCGCGAGAGCCGTACTATCTGGGCCCGGTTCATGAAGGCCAGATATTTATGGCATACTCACCCATCTGCCGTAGACTTCAATAACAGATCTTCAGCGTCTTGGTGTCGTATTCTTTACGGGCGGCATCTCGCTGAGCCTTTGATCCGTCTCCAGTTGGGCTCAGGCGAATCGTCCCTCTTCCACGAACGTTGGATTGGGGATGCCCTCCTTCCGTAGTTACTGACAGCTCCTCCATATAGTGAGATTCAAGATTTGTGGGATATCGAAGGCGGCTGGAATTGGGAGAGGGCACGGGAATGGATGGAGAAGAGTCAGCTGAAGCGTTGGCTGCTTCTGGATTAAAGGTCAAGATGGCACCCAGCGCTCTGAGGTGGTCCCTCTCGGCCGATGGAACTCTTTCTCTCTCTCTCTAACGTCGGCTAGGAGAGTGGTCGGAGGCATCAGACTGCCATCATCCATCATTGGACCTTTCTGGCAGTCTTGCATTCCTAAAAGATGGTCTTTTCTGATTTTAAGAGCGTTACGCAAGAAGCTTCCCACGGATGATACGCTCACCACCATTGGCTTCAGCTTAGCATCAGCGTGTCATTGCTGCTTGGTGCGCCAGCATGAGACTGTCGACCACATTCTATATTCAAGAGACCTGGCCGCACAGGTGTGTGTAGAGGCATGGAATTTCAGAACCAGAAATCCTATGCGCCTAACACTACATGCGCCAGGAGGCTCGGATGAAGTACCTGGCACAGCAAACAGCAAAAGCATAGACATTAAAAGAAGATTTTTATTTCATATAAAAGTCTATTACATGTCTAAAAAAGGCTGTACAAAGGAGAACTTCAACAAAAAGAAAAGACCCTAAGTTTACAGCCAGGCGCAGCAACCGACATGCACTCTCAAACAGGCGTATCTTGCCATGTGCTCTCAAACAGGCGCATCTCGCCAAGCGCTCTCAAACAGGCGCATCTCGCCATGCGCTCTCAAACAGGCGCATCCCTTCAGCGGCTCAGTTATGTGCATCCCTTCAGCGGCTCAGTTATGTGCATCCCTTCAGCAGCTCAGTTATGTGCCGCCCTTTCAGTCAGGCACATCATGAAGTCTCAGCATATGTGCCATCAAATGCTTCGACTAATGAAGTATTTATTGGACAGAACGAGGATGGACAATCAACCCTCTAGCTGGAGGAAGAGCTCCCCAAACCAAGGAAGAGGAGAGCACCGCAATCGACCCGCGGCTAAAGGAGCAGCTTCCAACACAACCAGAATGGGCAACACCCACTCTAGCAGGAGGAGGAGCTCTTCCAAAGTCCAAGGAAGATGATCGGAGTACCACAATTCCGATCTACGGCTCTTCCGGCATAACGGAGACGGGGCTCGAGTATCCCGATCTTTGGATGCAACAGGCACCTTCCGCCTTCCTCAGAAGCCCTCAACTCTAACTTTTGGATGTAACAGTCACCTTTAAGTACATCAATGAAGACAATGCGTAGCATCTTCACCCTAGGGGGCATCTCGTCAACATAATGTCCTCGAGCAAACAAATTCATTTCGGGAGGACGTGAGAGAACGAGAAGCAAACTCTCTCCATGCCACTATTTATAGGCCGGACAAATCAAACCCATGCGCCCAGTGGCTGGCTCTCCGAATCCCGTGCAATGAAGCGTCAGGTTCATCACCATTAATGCAAATTCATTGCACGGGATTCGGAGAGCCAGCCACTGGGCGCATGGGTTTGATTTGTCCTCCACCGAGAAAGCTGTGTTGTAATCCGACGACGTGAAGGTGGGCTCCTCCCACAAGATGTTGGTCGTACGCCTCAATCAACAGGCATATGAGGAGTTCATCTCTGAAGGCAGTACGAGTCCTTCGAAGCGGCTGTCGAAGCCGAAGAAGACTTGCCAGGTCTGGGTGTACAAGGTCGACGCCTCTGGCACCATCACCGAAGGGGATGTGCCGATGCAGCCTACCCTTCCTGCTGACGTCCTCAGCAGCCAAGATGCACCCACCGGTGCAGCGCATCTCTCGGGGAAACGTACGGCTGACCATATTCCCCAGCCATCTCCCTCTCAGGCGAAGAAGATGCATCGACGGAGCAGGGGTGCAGCCAATGCCCCGCACATCACCTCTGATACGCCATAAAAGGTTTCTGTCTTTGACAGACTTACTCACTGTAGTGGAAAAGAGAATTTGGACTCTGAGTACTATACACCCCAGCGGGCTGGTACGAAGAAGTCCAAGGCAGCACGGGCCATGCACCTTAAACGAGCTATGCCGGCAGTAAACCAGAAGCATGCTCTCACAATCATGCGCGCTGCTGATGGTAAGCTGTATAAGGTCGACTCGGGTGCTTCTGTGCCGAAAATGAGTCGACCTTCAAAGTCCTTGTCTCACTTGGGCGCATATGTTACGTTCGCAACCAAGTCGAGCAAGGCAAACCCTGTGGTCTTGAACTCCTGCGCCTCCACTGGTTGTACATCTGAGGTTCGTTCAAGTCACTGTAAATGTTGTTCCCCCACTACTGATCTGAGCGCCTGTTTGGTGTTGGATCAGGGAGCGCAGCATTCACTTGACCACCCCGGCGCTTGGCCTTGCCATGCGCCTGATAGGGGTATGAAGGTGGTACTATCCTCCAACATCTATGTAACGTGATCACTCACAAACATCTATCAGGAGAGTCGATTGACAAACACAATGCGCCCCTCACAGGGCACACCTGTGCTGTAGTCACCATCAACTGTTATTACAAAACAGCAGTCCCACCACCAAAGCAGTCGGTGTTCCAGCGACTGCAATCATCAACACCCCTCCGACGTCGCCTAGGAAAGAAGGTGTCAATAAAAGAGGAGCCAGAACTAAAGGTTGCTTCATGCAACGTAATCTCTAACTCCTCGTCAACCCGAAAGGTGACTGGTCATTCCTCGTCCTCGTCCAAGAGCCAGCCGAGGAAAACCAAGACAACTGTCCCATCCTTTGGAGTGTTTGAAGGCACTCGGGGGAGAAAGAAGATCCTGGAGGAAGCTGTGGGTAGTCAAGCCCTTGTTGATCCTCCTTCTGAAGACGAAGATATCCTCCAGAGAACAGCTGGGGTGGATCTTCATCCTGGGGATGAAATAAGCCTCCCGAGCTCAGCTGGGGGTAGTCTAGCCCCTGTGAATCAGCGCCTCGAAGACGAAGAAGTCCTCCAAGACAAAACTGGGGGTAATCAGGCCCTTAAGGATACTTCTCCCGAAGACGAGGGTGTCCTCCAAACATAGCTTGGGGTAGCAAGGATGAAGCTCCAGGAGAGGCAACTCCCCTACAAGAGAGTGAGGCCGAGAGTGAAGCCTCAATCGATCCATCCACTTCCAGCCATGTCATGATAGTATACATGACTGGGGGGATACCGAGCCAGATACGCCACCAGCAGACCTCGTCCAGCGCATGGATACCCTGGAGGGAGGACTTAAAATCCTCTCTGCCTCTATCCAAACACTGACTCAAGCAGTGTTTGAAATATGGTCCACTTTGGCCAGAGCGCCCTCTACCGGTCCTGACCCAGGGGCCAATGGAGAATTAAGTGTACCCCTTCAACGGGTATCCTTGGATACAGATTACCGCGAAGCACCACGGACGTCAGAGCCTTCAAATGCTCAACTCCAGGCGGTACCACCTTTCCCGACTCCCAGCTCCATGGAAGACGTGGTCGAAATGATCAGGGACTTGTGCGAGTGCTTTGAGTCCAAGAATAGACAAGAGGAGCGCCAAAAGATGGGGATCCCCCAACCATATCCCCTCGAATGGAACAAAGTGGTTTATCCTGCTAAGTATAAACCACAAACATTGACGCCATACGACGGAAAAGACTCTCTGTACCGCTATCTGACGTAATTCCAGTCTCAAACGGGATATCTTCCGAAGGAGGATGCACTACTCACCAGCATATTTGTCGGGGCACTAAAGGGAGTGGCGTACGACTGGTACTGTAGTCTCCCCGATAACTCCATATCTTCCTTCGATGACTTGACGCGT
This sequence comes from Iris pallida, assembly GCA_029216955.1. Lineage (NCBI taxonomy): Eukaryota > Viridiplantae > Streptophyta > Magnoliopsida > Asparagales > Iridaceae > Iris > Iris pallida. The sequence goes on from JANAVB010001200.1 coordinate 3,787,182, forward strand.
CTCTTCCTCGACCGTTTCTACGACGGCAGGAAGGACATGACAATGGCGTCCCTCATAGAGATACGTCAGAAGGAGAAGGAAACAGTTCGAGTATTCAACGAACGCTTCCGATAGGCCTGCTTCAGACTGCCCTCGGGCTTGCCAGAATATGCACTCCTCTCCTCCTGCAGCATGAACATGCTACCTGCAATTAAACTCTGGCTCAACTCTATTCCTCCTCCCGACTGGAGTTCCTTGATCATCGAAGCCGAAGCAGCAGAAAAGAAGGCATCCAATGCTCGCCTTCTGGGAGTTAGTTTCCCTACCTTTGAGGACAAGGGGAAACGGCCTGCAGCCAACAACCCTGGACAAGAGACGAAGGAAAAACAGGCATTGACTGTCAATGCCTCCAAAGGTGCATCAGCACCTACCCAGAAGCCTCCACTTGTACCAAGGCCAAAGGAGGTTTATTCTTTCAACGATGAAGACACCCTGCAACTCTTCGAGATGCTGAAGCAGGATGACAATATCAAGTTGCCGGACCCTAAGCGTCCCGACGAGGTTGGGAAAGTGGACAATTCGAGGTACTGTCACTACCATCGATTTGTCGAACATCCAACTAAGGGCTGCTAAGTCCTCAAAAACTACATCCAGCACATGATCAATGCGGATGTCATCTCTGTCGACTACGAGGAGAAAACGGTCTCGACCAACCTGGTGTCGCTCCAATTTGGCACCTTATCGCCAACTACAACACAAGATGGCGTCGTCCCCATCCCTAAGGCGACAATGGAGGTGGTCAATCTACCACCTACTCGTGACAACGTGAATGGACTCATCCCACTCACCACATCCCGGGAAGAGGTCTTATGGGTTCACTCTGATCTTGTCTCCGAGGTTACTCAACCGGAGGTACGCTCTGCCTCCAAAGCTAAGGACAGGAAGATCAAGTCTTGCCGCATGGTCTCTTCCTCTGCGGAAGAGGCACTTCCTGCACAGACGCGTTCACATCAGAACGCCCAACCTGGCGAAGCTGCCGTCGAGGTGGTGCCTCCTTGCACCGTCCCTGCTGTCCAGGAAAAGGGCTCATCTAGGCCTCCAGCAGCCAATAAGCAGAAGCATGTAGAGGCCCGTTTCGATAAGCCTCTACGAAAGGAGAATGCTTCGGGGATAGCCAAGCCCCACAACTTCGACATACTGGCACAACTTGCCAGTACTCCTGTCCGCCTATCTCTGTTTGAGCTCATTCGTCTTTCCAAGGACACTCGTGAAGCTCTCTGTGAAGCCCTGAAGGATGCTGAGTCCTTCATCAGTCAGGTCAAGCAGCCTGAGGATACTCCGACTACGTGTGCACACTGTCATTGTACGAATGAGGTTATCCCCAACATAACCTTCACCCAACAAGACATGCTGCTCAAGCACAACCGACACAACAGGCTACTGTATTATACAGGGTATGTCAGTTCCGTCAAGGTGAAGCGGATTCAGATTGATCCGGGGTCTTCCCTCAGCATCATTCCGAAGACGCTGCTCTCAACATTGGGGATCCCAATGTACCGACTGGCGCCTTCCAACACAACAATCAATGGCTTCAATGCTAGCAAAAGCGAGCCGTTGGGCAAAATACGGCTGAAGTGTCATATTGGTAACCTCAGAACCGAGGTGACTTGCTATGTCGTGGACGCTGACGTCAACTACAACCTCCTACTGGGTCGTCCGTGGCTGCATGAGTACATGGTGGTGCCATCTACACTCCACCAATGTATAAAGTACGTGTCCACCAACGACATCATCCGGACGGAGTTTGCAGATATTGACCCTTTCAAGAGGGTCGAAGCCTACTTCACCGACTCTACCTTATACAAGTCACCTGACGAAGGGGAAGCCAATGATGCTGACGATGAAGCAGAAACGGCAGTAGAACAGGACATGGAGCCAGAGATGATTCCTGATGCTCCTTTAAAAATTTGACTCAGAGGGAAGTTGCCTCAGATGCTGCCTCCCATGGCCATCAAGCTACCTGGAAAAGCACCAACTTCTCTAGGTAGAACACCTACTGAAGCTTCCTTGAAGATACGGCTCAAGGGAAAGCCGCCTCAAACATCGGCTCCCTTTGTGGTAAAACTACAAGGGAAGGCACCAACCACTGAAGGCGCAGTCGAGGCACCTCTGAAGGTGCGTCTTAAAGGCAAGCCTCCGCAATCATCCGTATCATCCAAGCTACCAGAGAAGGCCCACATAGCCCTCTCAGACCCTAAGGTCAAAGCTGTGGTGGACTCTTCCGATCCAACCCCAGTACTTACAGATGAAGAGCTAGTAGAATATATCTCTGCTGATATAAATGCACCTTATCTGGACTATGTAATCCCGCGGGACAAAATCTCGTGTTTCATCAATAATAGAGTGTCTTTTAATTATTCTAGTCTTTCACATTGGAATGCCATGTATACATTAGATAACGCTCTATGGTCGTTGCAAACACAAATAACGACCGTCAATCATGTAAATCGAGTAGTCCCGTCCCAAGGGGTCTGTTTTATAGTCCCACCGCAGAATCAAGATGAAGAATCCATCATCTTCGGCAAAGTCGAACGTCATCAAGACCTCCCGCCACTCGAGCAAGAACCAGATACCGACAGAATACAAGTCTATCGGTACACGGACAAGGCAAAGTACCTCATCTAAAAGATGGGGTACGATCTAAAAAGCAACAAAGGCCTGAACTACGGCAAGGGTCGACGTCTTTCTATCCGGCTTCCAACACCTAAAGGAAAGCCGCAGGACTACTATCATCGAACTCGACGGGGGGTGGGCTATGTCACGCAGCCGTCAACTCCAGAGAGTTCGGAGGCAGAAGAAGTAGAACATTCTCATTCATCCGAAGCATCAACTTGGGATTCCGATACCAGTATCGGATCGGTCTTCAAGAAAGTGATATCAGCCAACATGACATCTGTACAATCTCAAGAAGATGAAGGCGAAGTCCAAACGCCAGAATTCTTCGAGGAAGAACCCTGGGCTAAACGCCTAGGAGAACAGTGGGAGTCTTATTTTAAATTGCGTGAACCCCCTACCGAAGACGAAGTCGAGCAGATCGACCTTTGGGATGGATCTTCTTCCAAACCCATCTTCATCAGCAAAAGCGTAAAATGAGAAGACCAGGAATCTTTGGTCCAATTGGCTAAAGAATATATCGACTTCTTTGCCTGGAGCTATGAAGATATGCCGGGACTTGATCCTCAGATCGGGATGCATAGGCTTAACATCTTACCTGATGCCAAGCCTATAAAGCAACAACAGCGATGTTTTCGTCCTGACATCATGAACGCTATCGATCAAGAAGTAGACAAACTCCTAACCAGCGAATTTATTCGTGAAGAACAACACCCGGATTGGATGGCCAACATCGTCCCAGTCACCAAAAAGAATAGAAAGATACGAGTCTGTATCAACTTCAGGGATCTCAACACTGCTTGCCCGAAGGACGAATTCCCGCTTCCAATCACCGACGTAATGATCGACAACACATGTGGCTTCGAACGCATGCCTTTTATGGACGGGTATTCGGGCTACAACCAGATCAAGATGTTCCCTGATGACGTAAAACACACGTCATTCAGGACTCCGAAGGGAGTTTTCTGCTATACAGTGATGCCCTTCGGCTTGAAGAACGCTGGTGCAACATACCAACGAGCTATGAGCACCATCTTCCGTCAGCATCTTTACAAGACAGTTGACTACTATGTTAATGACATCACAGTCAAAAGCCGTCTCAAAGGAGATCACCTACAAGACCTTAAGACAGTCTTCAATCTCATGCGAGCGCATCAACTCAAGATGAACCCCGCTAAATCCTTCCTAGGGGTTTCTAGCAGAATGTTCTTGGGCTTCATTATCACGGCGAAAGGCATTCATGTCGATCCAGAGAAGACCAAAGCCATCCTTGTCATGGACCCTCCGAAGAACCTCCGAGAACTTCGAGGCCTGCAAGGGCGTCTGGCATACATCCGGAGGTTTATAGCAAACCTTTCCGGAAAATGTCAACCCCTCACCCAGCTCATGAAGAAGGGAGTCTCTTACGTCTGGACTAAAGAATGCCAAAAAGCTTTCGACGATATCAAAGCTTACTTGACGAGCCCGCCAGTCCTGGTGGCACCTGTCGCCGATAAACCATTTCTCCTCTACGTCCGTGCCATGGATCATTCCCTCGGCGCTCTGCTGGCTCAGAACAGCGATGCGTACGAGCAAGCTATCTACTACCTTAGTAGGACACTGATCGGGGCCGAACACTGGTATAACCCCGTTGAAAAGGAGTGTTTGGCTTTGGTATTTGCCATCCAGAAGACTTGTCATTATGTCTCGGGCCAGACAATTCATGTCATCTCCCGAGTCAATTCACTCAGAGTTCTCATGACGAAGCCAGGGTCATTGAACTCCCGGCTAGCTACATGGGCAATCCTACTAACACCATATAATATGGTATTCATTCCACAAAAAACCGTCAAGGGTCAGGCTCTGGCCGACTTTTTAGCTGCACACCCCATCTCAGAGTCCTCCAGACTCTATGAAGACATCCCGGATGAGGTCCAAGAATCAAATGTCATCGAAGAAAGCTCCGTCTGGCGGATGTTTTTCGATGGCACTTCAAGAACAGGCCCCAAAGGCCAAATCATCGTAGGAGTGGGGGCAGTCTTAGTCTCCCCCGATCAGCTGGTCATCCAGCGTGCTTACTCCCTTTCGAAGCCGTGCTCCAACAATGTTGCCGAGTACAATACGCTAATCATGGGACTCCAGCTGGCGCAATAGCTGGGGGTGAATCATCTGGAAGCCTACGGCGACTCAAAACTCTTCGTTAACCAGATCAGAGGGCAATACAAAGTTCGCCATGAAGATCTGATTCCTTACCATGAAGTTGCATTGAACATCATTTCAACCTTCACCAAGTTCTTCATCGAACATGTACCACGTTTACAAAATCTGGAGGCTAACGCTCTGGCTGGCCTCATAGCCTCATTGGCAGCACCCCTCGGGACTCAACACTACGTCATGGTAGTTGGTCGAGACTTAGTCTATCCTAAAAACAACCTATGCTCACAAATGGCCTATGCTATGTCAACAAGTGCTAGTGTTAATGTCCGAGACTGGAGGTTCCCGTTCATCGACTTCACTGTCTACGGAATTCTTCCAAAGGACCCGAAAGAAGCCATCTCGGTCAGGAGGCGTTCCCTTCAATTCTATTATGATGCAGCTACTAAAATGCTGTATCGACGCGGCTACGATGGACTTCTCCTTCGATGTTTATCCAACGAGGAAGAGCCGAAGCCCTTCGAGAAGCGCACGATGGAACTTGCGGGGCTCATCAACCTGGGCCTAAGTTGCAGGATCGACTGCGACGCATGGGCTACTACTGGCCAACCATGGCAGCCGACGCTGTCGACTATGCTAAAAAATGCCATGTGTGCCAGCTTCACGCTGACTTCATCCATACACCATCGGAACCACTACATCCTACGGTTGCCTCTTAGCCCTTCGAAGCTTGGGGCATGGACATTGTAGGATCGATCACCCCTCCTTCATCGAGGGGACACCGCTTCATCCTAGCCATCACCGACTACTTCTCCAAATGGGCAGAAGCAGTTCCGCTGACGGAAGTGAAGAGCTCCAGGGTGGTCAGCTTCATCAAGCACCATGTCATCTACCATTTCAAGGTACCTCGAAGGATTATCCACAATAACGATCCTCAGTTCATCAGCCATGTTTTCAGCAGATTCTGTGACAAGAATCGCATTCAAAACATGGCATCAACCGCCTACAATCTGACAGCAAACGGATTGGACGAGGCATTCAACAAGACTATCGTCAAGCTACTCAAAAAGGTCATGTCATCCAACAAATACGACTGGGACGAAAAGCTCGGCGAATGCCTTTGGGCCTACCGCACAACGGTACGGACCTCGACGGGCAACACACCATTCTCCCTGGTCTACGGGAGCAAAGTCGTACTGCCTCTCGAGATCCAAATACCCTCAATTCGTGTAGAAATCACAAATCAACTAACAGAGGAAGACAATCAACGTCGCCGTCTGTGAGAATTGGAGGCACTTGACAAAAAATGTCTCCTAGCTCAACAGCGCATCGAACTCTATCAAGCCCGTATATCACAGGCTTTCAACAAGAAGGTCAAGCAGAGGACTTTCCAAGTAGACGACCTGGTTCTGGCAGTCAGGAGGCCGATGGTGTTAACTCACAAGACACCAGGGAAGTTCGAGCCCAAGTGGGAGGGACCTTTCATCATAGAGACGGTATACTCAAATGGTGCTTACCGCCTCGCCAAACCCAATAGGGACTTGTTCATGATGCCCATTAACGGCAAGTTCCTAAAGAAGTACTACTCTTGACATCCTTCAGACATGTACTTCTATCTTCACCCAACAAGAGAGTTTGTGGACCCAATCATCGGGGCTCACGTACACCTCCCTTCCACAAAATCTTACGCTTCCGGAACCCAGCTGTTCCGTGGCATTCTATCTCCAGTAGAAGGGCAACTACGTCCATATTACCTCTGAGTTGCTCCTCTACGCCCTACAAAGTGGAATCTTACACTCCGTAAGACTATGCTACCCATCATGTTTACCATGTCCACATTATCTCTGAGTAAACATCCCGTACAAATAACTCCTGCGTTGTCGTACATTGATCGCAGAACTTCCATGTCCACATTACCTCTGAGTAGTTCCGCGTATCCCTCCTGAGTCACTCCTACCACGTCTATAACACCTCTGAGTAGGAAGATCCCATCATTTGAACCCCATATTTGCCACGTCCACATCACCTCTGAGCAAACATGTCAGGTTCTCTCAAACTTATTATCTGTACCTAACAATCAAGGTGCGCAAGAGATAATAGGTCCACACAAATCATCAAGTTTATGACAGCAAAAATAAACACACCACAAAACTCTGCATTCTTTATTTCAACAGTAAAGAATACATCCCCAAACAGGAACTCAGGCTTCAAGAAAGCCACATTTTCAGAAGTGGCAGATTTCAAAATGCCACGCTCCATCATCCGTTGGAGGAACCCATACTGTTGTTCCCGGATTTGAGTCATTCTTTCGGGAGGCTGATCCAGCATAATGGCAGCCTGGACAGGGTTTTTCACCTCTTCATTATAGTCCACTCCCATCTGACAGAGGGCGGCGGCCAGAAGCACTTCATTCAATAGCAGAACAGTCATCGACACTGGTAGTTAACAAAAGAAGGCAAAGATTCAGATATGTTAGAAACAACAAAAGAATCTGAGCCACGTTCCCATCAGAAGCGCATACCCTGAATCAAGGCTCAGGTGCATCTGAAAAGAAGCTTCGATGCATCATCAGGGTCTAAACCCATGCGCGTCAGCAGTGGAGCTTCGGCGCATCATCAGGGTCTAAACCCATGCGCGTCAGCAGTAGAGCCTCGGCACATCATCAGGGTCTAAATCCATGTGCGTCGGCAGTGGAGCTTTGGTGCATCATCAGGGTCTAAACCCATGCGCGTCAGCAGTGGAGCTTCGGCGCATCATCAGGGTCTAAACCTATGTGCGTCAGCAGTGGAGCCTCGATGTATCATCAGGGTCCAAACCCATGCGCGTCAGCAGGAAAGCTTTAGCACATCATCAGGACTCACGGTCCATGCGCGTCGGCATAGGCGAAAGAAAAAAATATATATGGTAAAGAATGATGAAACCTACCAGTCACCGCCGGTCGAACGTCGACGGGCGCCCGAGGGTCATCATCCGCAACAGCCTCCACAGGTTCTTTTCCTTTGCCTCGTCTTCGGCCAGCACCACCGCAAGAAGTCTTGGGGGCCATCTTATGAAAGAAGAAGTTTAGGGTTTTTCGAAAGAGGAACTCTAGAGAAGAAGAAAGCAAAGTGGAGAAGAACCCTCTCCCTCCATCAGATGCCTATTTATAGGCTTAGACATACGCGGAAACCGATGAGGAGTGACATAAGCCGCCGCCTCGGATTCCATGAAGTGATAACTGCAAAGAAATCTAAAAAGATCATCATTAATCTTCTTGGTTATCGAAGCGTTATCATTTGCAACTGAGTGGAGCACGCGCCCATCACTGATGCGTGGAGTACTCATGCGCCCGAACAGTCATGCGTCCCGTTGAAGACACCACCATGCTTCTTATTCAAAGTATTCCAAAATTTGTTAAAAAGTTTTAGAAACTTTGAAGGGGGTCTTGTAGAAGCATAGAATTTCAGAACCAGAAATCCTATGCGCCTAACACTACATGCGCCAGGAGGCTCGAATGAAGTACCTGGCACAGCAAACAGCAAAAGCATAGACATTAAAAGAAGATTTTTATTTCATATAAAAGTCTATTATATGTCTAAAAAAGGCTGTACAAAGGAGAACTTCTACAAAAAAAAAAGACCCTAAGTCTACAGCCAGACACAGCAATCGCCATGCGCTCTCAAACAGGCGCATCTCGCCATGCGCTCTCAAACAGGCACATCTTGCCATGTGCCCTCAAACAGGCGCATCCCTTCAGCGGCTCAGTTATGTACATCCCTTCAGCAGCACAGTTATGTGCCGCCCTTTCAGTCAGGCGCATCATGAAGTCTCAGCATATACGCCATCAAATGCTTCGACTAATGAAGCATTTATTGAGCAGAACGAGGGTGGACAATCAACCCTCTAGCTGGAGGAAGAGCTCCCTAAACCAAGGAAGAGGAGAGCACCGCAATCGACCCACGGCTAAAGGAGCAGCTTTCAACCCAACCAGAATGGGCAACACCCACTCTAGCAGGAGGAGGAGCTCTTCCAAAATCCAAGGAAGATGATCGGAGCACCACAATTTCGATCTGCGGCTCTTCCGGCATAACGGAGACGGGGCTCGAGCATCCCGATCTTTGGATGCAACAGGCACCTTCTGCCTTCCTCAGAAGCCCTCAACTCCGACTTTTGGATGTAACAGTCACATTTAAGTGCATCAATGAAGACAATGCGTCGCATCTTCACCCTAGGGGGCATCTCGTCAATAGAATGTCCTCGAGCAAACAAATTCATTTCGGGAGGACGTGAGAGAACGAGAAGCAAACTCTCTCCATGCCACTATTTATAGGCCGGACAAATCAATCCCATGCGCCCAGTGGCTGGCTCTCCAAATCCTGTGCAATAAATTTGCATTAATGATGATGAACCTGACGCTTCGGATTCAGCCAAGTCAAAATGGCTATTTAAAGCACTCGAAGAACGTAACAATCGGACCAATAAAAATGTGTCATGCAAAGCGGATGGGCCGGTCAGACCGCACATCATAAAGATGCGCCTATCAGCACCAAGCACCTTATGAGCATGCACCCCAATGCGTCTCCATGCGTCTAGTGGAACGCAGATCGATGCACCCACTCAAAGGCCCATCACCTGTCAAGAACATTAAATGCTGAAGTCTGACAGAGATGGCAGTACGTCCCCCGAGGACTGAACAGTTGACAGCTTTTTCAGAAGACGAAGCGTCGCCGACGTCAGCATCATCATTACTTTCCTTCGGCGGTTACAAGCTACGTGGCCGCCCAACCATTCGCATGCGCCTCCGCAGCCATCCACCCAAATCTCTGCATGCACCTCAAAAGCCATACGCCTCAGACTTTTCTCTGATCTCTAAAGACAGAAGTCAAGTTACTACTGAAGTCCCGCATACGCCTCAAAAGCCATGCGCCCAGACTGGTTCGTGACTCCTAAAGGTTATAAGCCTAAGTCTCCTCACGTGCCCAATTCCAGGCGCATCCTACATGATCACCCTCCACCAAATCCGAGATCTTTGAGCCATGGACCTACGACACGTGTCCTTTGACTCGATTCAGCCTATGAAGAGGTGATAATCACCTAAGATTTTAGCAACTGAAAGATCCTCTCCATTGCTACGTGTCAGCTCCGTCGCAGCCCACAAAGGCAACAGGAAGGATTCAACTCCTCAATCAGAGCGCATCGCCCATGCGCCTACATCAGCAATCACCACGTGGCATTCCTACGACCAAGCGCATCCGACATATGCTCGCATGAGCAGCTAGCCTGCAAGCTATAAATAGAGGGATCATCTCCTTCTGACGGACAGACATATCTACGAACGGACCTATGAACACACACACAGAGAGGCAGATACAGACACTCAACGTCTTCTTCTTCTCCGTGAGCTCCAGCACCCAGAGCAACTCAGACCTTCAGAGAACCGATAACCGTTGTCAGATCGTCAACGGAGTCAACGCATTACCACTCGCTCCATCGGCATAAGGGACCCAGATAAACAAAAGTGTTCTCCTAGGACTACGTCTAAGTCCTACATTGTAACACTATTCTGTTTGTAATTGAAATTTCAATCAAAAGATTTTAATCGCAAACAGTGTGGACCGTCCTCTTCCATCGGTGCAGATAGGACCAGGCTGTTGGGGGCTTCAACGAACTTCTTGCCACCTGGGACAACACCTCGTACGGCCACCAGATTGTTGCAGCCGCCGTCTTATGGGTTATTTGGAAGAATCGCAACAAATTCGGATACGAAGACTGTCAATATTCTGCCAACTAACTAATTAGGGAGGTTATCAGACATATTCACAAAGTCAGAAGACTCTACAATCAAGTCGGGGAGGGATTCTGGCTCTCCTTGTTCTCCTGACTTGTTTTTGAGCTGTGTGTGGGAGTTTGCACCCGACTTCTTTCATTTTGTTGTTCTTCTTTTTTGTGCTTACTTGTAAAGGCTTCGGCATTTTACGCCTGTCATGAATAAAGATTGGGGGTTAGTTTTATATATATATATATAAATATATATATATATATATATATATATATATATATATATATATATATAGGGAAGGGATATTGCACTAAACATATTGTATCAATTGTTGCACCAAACAATATCAACCACACATTTATTTCTATCATGTGGTTATAAAGCATTCCATAATATTTTTGCCACGTCAGCATGCTTTATAACCACATGATTGAAATAAATGTGTGGTTAGATTGTTTGGTGCAATAATTGATGCAATAAGTTTGGTGCAATATCCCTCGATCCCCATATATTTTTTTCCCATATATATATATATATATATATATATATATATATATATATATATATATATATATATATATATATATATATATATCTTTTTTCAAGTATAATCCTATAAGTAACTAGATACAAATTCTAGGAATATATCAATCTACAAGCAAGAGCAAAACTGAAATAGAGTTAATAATAGCCACATTGTCAATTTGACAAACACTTGGCGTGTATATCACGATATGCCATAATACGCACTCCAATCCTAACCAAAACCAACCCAAAGCCTATGAACATATCAAATATGATAAATAAATCTAATGACAAATACTTGGTGTACCATTCTCGGATTTTTCCAAAAATGACACGAGAATCATATGTAAAAGTCTCTAAATGGGTCCAATGAAGCCCAAGCTTCTCCCCATTGGTATCCCTAATGCATGGATGATTTCTAAACGACTAATGACACTAATTAGAATCAATTATAAGGGTTAAATTAAGATTTTACCTATTGGGAGATGGATTCCCAATACAATGGCACTAGTGGACACAAGTGAACACAACCTTCAAGAGTGGACACGTCTTTCAAGCTCCACTCCTTCCAATGCTTCCTCCTTGCTAGTCTAAGCTCGAGCCTCCTTGGGATGACACTAGGAATGGGTTGGGAATTAATTTGGAATGGTAGAGTTTAGGTCTCCTTCTCAAATGAAGAGAAAATGGAGAGGAGGCAAACTAGGGTTTGTGGATGCTATTAAATAAACTCAAGAATGGGTTTTATAGGATGTACAACCAGCCATACTTCCCAACCCTAAATGCCATGTAAAATGCCTAAAAAGCCCTCATAATGAGTCATGAAGGTTTAATTTAGAAAGAAATTTAATTAGGAAAGGTTCTATTAACTAAAAAAAGGGTTTTCCTAATCATTTTTATCTAATTAAATGGGTATAACATGGCCAACTAATGGGTTCACTAATGGTCTCATGATAAGTCTAGTTGGGTCCATTAGGTTCACTAACAACTAGTCTAACTAGTGGCTAACAACTAGCAACTAACTACAAACTTATATTTAATTATAAGAAACAATACCTATCATAGAAAAATAAATAAATACCATCATTACAATTAATATGAAATAAAAATTTTAATTTGGTAAAAGATTGGAAAAGATAAAAATACTCCTATTCTGGAATTGTGGTAGTTACAATCCTACCCCCATAGAAAAATTGTGTCCGCAAAATTTAAGTTAGTTGTACTCTTCTCTAGGTCAAGACCCTAACAATCAAAGTCTATCAAACTCCTATCTAAAATTATACAATATGGAATTCTATGGAATGAAAACAAACATGCATGGTTATAGCCTCTATAGTGTTATGTTATTGCAGTTTCTATTAGGGTTCACTATTAATCTAGCATAAAGATCACATATTCAAGTTAAAGGTACAAAGAGATACGCAATCAATAGATAGAAAGGAATCAGGAAAAAGAAAATAACATGACCTAACCTCCTAGCCCATCACTTAGAGTGTTGGTCTCCTCAATCGCCATCGCAAATGCCCTGCCCTGATGGGGTATCTTCTACTGCTGGTGTGGGGCATGTTGCGGTGCCATAGGTGGCCTAGTCGGTGCTCTCTGAGCTGCACGACAAGGTTTCGAATAAAAATCCCTCAACTGGTGCCCCTGGTCGCCACAACATAGGCATGCTCCCAATCGTCTCCTGCAAACCTTCCAGAGGTGACTGGGCTTCTTATAGTAATGGCAAAAAGGTGCATGTTGTACTGGTCTCTGCTACTGCTGTGGCACCTGCTGAACGGGCACTCTAGTCGGAGCCTGAAACTGCTGCAAGGACGACTGGAAGGAACGATACTGGAGCTGGGGACGCTTATCAGGCCCTGCACTGCTAGCAGCTCCCGAGAAGATATCGTGATTGCTCTACGGCTTCAGGCCCAACTCTCGCTTCATCTTGCGTGCCTCCGCAAGGATCTCTACGTACGTCTCGTAGAAGGAAGGAACGAGGATCTTCACATCCCAAGTCAAACCCTTCCTGAAATGGCTCGCCCTAATCTCTGGGTCTCGCACTTTGTACTCTGTGAATCGGTTCAGCCTACCGAATTTTGCAGCATATTACTCTACCGACATACCTTCCTGCTGGAGGTTCTAGAACTGCCTAGCCAAGTCCAGCCTGTCAGTAGGCAAAATGAACGTTTTCTTGAATAAGTCCACGAACTTAGCCCACGTGTGGCCCTCTCTAGCATGAGCCGACTTATTTCTGAACCAGGTGTGTGCTATGTCAAGCAGCGGAAGCCCTACTGCCTCGACCTTCAAATCATAAGCGAGGCGGGACACCCTCATGAGTCACTCGATATCCTCAAGCCAGTCATTAAGGTAGATAATGCCCTCCAATCTACTAAAATCTTGGGATCGCAGCTTCTTGAAGTCCTGAATATTGTATGGCCTCTGCTGGCATCCTGCTGATGGGCATCCTCCATGCTATGTCGTATCACATCTGACTGCCTTTGGTGCACCTCGGACTGCGCCCTTTGAGCCTCTAATATCTTTCTGAAGAAGGCAAACATCTTCCCCATATCAGTAGGTACAGAAGACGGAGGAGGAAGATCTCCTAGAACAGATGGTGGAGTCTACTGCATAGGAGGAGGAGGAACACTAACGACAACCCCGATCGCAGCCCCTTACACTGAAGTAGAAGCACCCACAATGACCTCAGAAATGATTCTCGTCACTGGAGGAGGAGCACCCCGAATGCAGCTACTGTCACTCCAACCCCGAGAAAAGTAACTGGGTTAGGATCATGGAACATTGCAGACCTCTCTGAAGCTGCTTGTCCCGAACGATGCACTCTGGTCTTAGGAGGCATTCTGAAGACAGATCGAAAGAAAGAGGTTAACATGGCATAGGATAGAATATTCAAAGAAGGGCAGTTAGATTACAATTAATCATCATCAAGAAAGGACAGTTGTATAAAAGCAAATTGGAAGTTTTTTCCTAATTGTGATTGAGTATCCTTAGCCTATAGCAAATATCCTCTATACCTATAGCAGGCTCATGGCAGCACACAAAGTTGAGCACCACAACGACTTCTCACTAATTACGACTTCTGACCTGTATTAGCCACCACTAAAAATGTGTCACGACCCGCACCCGGTGTAGGGGCACAAGTGTGTGATAGTGCCCAGCCTACACTGCAGCATCAATGGTAGAACGATGTCTAGGTCTACTAAACTAACCAACAATATAAATATCATAACCTGTCGAGATAATCAACTCCAAACGGAGCATAAGTAATGACAATATATCCATACTCAATCACAATACTCTAAGAAAGATAAATGACAAGAAAAGATAAAGACAACATGATATGAAAAATTCAAAAAAAGTCTAACATAAAGATAATATAAGTTCGAAAAGTCTAAGAGGCAACAATCTCAAATACAAGTCTAAAACAAAAACATACCATGAGTAATCTACTGGAGACAAACTCCAATACAAAACTAGCCTAATGAGTCGTTAAATAAGGCTTCTATACCGGAACTAGACCCTCTTGAATCAGAGTATTCTGATCTATACCTACTACATCCAAAGAGCCATAATAGGTAGGGTACTCCTCCTCTGCGTCGTCTAAAAAATATATCCAGTCAGGATTGGAGTGAGATATATTTCTAATAACAGTTCCAGTAATATGATAAAGACTATATAGCAGTAAATAGAGAGAATATACAAGGTGAAGTGACATGTACATAAACATAGTAAGACATAAGTAAAACTGTAAATGAGTATAAGAGCAAGAGAACATGATATTTCATGTACAAGAATCAAGAATAATACTATCTATGTGAGTGAGCACTAGTTTCAACATGTGATCGACTAAGGAACTTGATATAATATTTTATGGCCTGGTTAATTATACGTGCGGTGTATAATTAACACTATTTAAGGTTCAATACTTGATACAAGGAGGGTATTGGTCGCATATCTACGCTAATACTCTCTGCCCCGATTGGTATAGTGGATCCAACCAAAGCACGTTACAACACAGGATTCTCTGAGAAAGTTACGAGCCTTCACAGGTATCGGTGTCCATATAATGCACAAGAACAACAACAACAAGGCTCGCACAAGATATACCAAGATATACAATGAATAACATCTCATGACGGAATCCAGACAATACCAATTCGTGTAACGAATGTGTCCAAAAATTAAGGATATCTACACTAAATATAAGAAACATAGAAGATATCATAAAAAAGAAAATTATCAGAGAATGTACTCGCCTGAGATCCGATGTAGAATATCAACAGTGTTCGATACGGTTCCTCGAAGACCTAAATATGAAATATAATGTCAAATTGTGTTCAAGAAACATAAACATGTTGTACTAGGTCAATTCCAGGTCTTCAAGTCATTCTAGGTCAAACTAGGTCAATTAGGTTGATACCTTGCTAAACTAGGTCAATTTAGGTCATGCCTAGGTTTTGGGTCCATACCTTATCATACCAAGCTATTCTAGTCTTTTCTAGGCTAGTAACTTATGTATCTAGCTATATTATATACCTATAGGCTTATTTAGCCTTATCCTAACTAATTCTCCATTACCCTATCTATTACCTAGACACACATCATTATCCTATCAAACATTAATGCCAAAACCAATACCCAGCATATGTGTTCCCGTCCTAACCTTTACCTACTCACATAGGCAACCCATTACCTAAACTTTTTACCTTTTACAGCCTATACCATATACATGTGCCCCAATTACCTACCTATACATATCCAAGCATACAAATTAGTCACCCTCTGACACACACTTTGGCATTTACAAATATGTATCTATCTAAAATCAACCCATTCTAGTTGCCACTTATCTACCTAGTTATCTTAATACATATGCACATACACTAGTGCAAGATAATCACACTTATTGTTAATCCCCTAACCTATTGTTGCCCAATACCTATGCTCTCTTATACACATGCATATATGTATGCGAGCACAAACTGATACACTAACCCCTTCTTTATTGGGTTCTAACCTGACATGGAACTTCCTAGCACTCTCCTCTTCTTATTGTTCCTGTGAAGTTTCCCCCCTCCCCATCCTATACCTGTCCAAACACATTTCCAACTCCCCTTCTCCTCTCTTTACTCCTGTTTTGCCCTGTTGTTGGGAAGAAACATGTCACGCTCTAGTTCCAAAATACGGAACCGAGCCACGTGGCAAGGCCAGCGAGTACCACTCCAAAGGTTAATGGAACCATTAGAGTTGTACTTAAGCTGTAAAGTGCAGAAATATAAAGTAAACGCCCAGGAAACATATGTAACTAATCTCATCCACAATTACGATCAAGGAACACATAGTGAATAAACTGAATAAACCACACTGGGTTAAATAAAATAAGTCTGAAATGTAGTCATAATACAACACTAAATGAAGAGTCTTGTGGGAACAATCCCGTTGATGCAATACAAAATGGAAGAAATGTAGGATAGTAAAGAAACCCCCTTCACTGATGTTAATCAAATGCTAGGCTAAAACCCCTCTGCTGTCAAGTATGGCAGTGCCAAGTGTGGTAGCACTGCTATTATTTACAAGCAGTTGTACACTGCAGCCACACAAGGCTGGGCACTGCCTATCCTTCCATCTCTTTACCTGCTATTACAGAGTATCATACACAGGCATTCAAGCCTTGCTCCTAAACCTCTTGACACCCGAGCCTATTTATATTTACTGATGCATATCAGTGCACCCCTATTACTGATGTTCTGATACTCGAGCCTCCCTCCCTTCCAATTTAGCTATCATTCTATTTATCTATATATTTACCTAACATTTAATCTATCTACTTATCTAACTATATTCCTATCTATCCACCTAATATCCCTCAAACATAGTTACCCATGACATACTCTCTACAACCTATACTCAAACACGTGGTGTGCACCAATGAGTATTTCATCTAGCACTCTGATACACTCTTCAAACCACACATATTAGCTACTGCTATCACTCATCTCACCACAAATCTATCCATATAACAGTTCTTCCTCTCTAGAACCTGTGAAGTCCTCTGCTATACCCAACTTCCCTATATATGCTGCCTATTGCTTCATTCCTGGGTAATTGAGCCCATATCTTCTACTGATACTACTGCTAACCATCAAACCCCTGCTGTACATCCACCTACAACTCTGAACTCTGTCTAAACTCAGTGATACACATTTACACTAACTTTTTAGGCCTCTCACTAATCCTACATAGACTTAAACCCCCCTCCCCCTCCTCAAACTCACACACCCTAAGAGCAGCTACTCATAGGCACAAATGTGTGTCACAATGCACTCTAACACACATTCATAATATACATATCCTGACACACACATAGATACACTTATATATATATATATATATATATATATATATATATATATATATAGAAAAAATTATACGTCCAGCGCTGGTAGCGCAAGTGGCACGAGGGAGGCTCTCGGCGGGAAGACCTGGGATCGAGCCCCCCCCCCCCCCCCCCCCTCCCGTACCAACCGGCTGGTTGCAGTAGCCACGGGGTTGGTGGGGATGCACGGACACCTTAAAAAAATATAGTAAAAATTTATATATAGATATATATATATATATATATATATATATATATATATATATATATATATATATATATATATATATATATAATTTTTACTATATATATATATATATATATAGTAAAAATTATATATATATATATATATATATATATATATATATAATATATATATATATATATATTATATATATATATATATATATATATATATATATATATATATATATATATATATATATATATATAAAATATATATATATATATATATATATATATATATATATATATATTACTCATAGGCACAAATGTGTGTCACAATGCACTCTAACACACATTCATAATATTACATATCCTGACACACACATAGATACACTTATATATAGATATATATATATATATATATATATATATATATATATATATATATATATAGAAAAAATTATACGTCCAGCGCTCGTAGCGCAAGTAGCACGAGGGAGGCTCTCGACGGGAAGACCTGGGATCGAGCCCCCCCCCCCCCCTCCCGCACCAACCCGGCTGGGTGGCAGTAGCCACGGGGTTGGTGGGGATGCACGGACACCTTAAAAAAATATAGTAAAAATTATATATATATATATATATATATATAATCCTATAAGTACCTAGATACAAATTCTAAGAAATATGTCAATCTAAAAGCAAGAGCAAAATTGAAATAGAGTCAATAATATCCACATAGTCATTTTTACAAACACTTGGCGTGTATATCATGATACGTCATGATACGCTCAAGATACGCACTCCAATCCTAACCAAAACCAACCTAAAGCCTATGAACATATCAAATATGATAAATAAAGTCTAATGACAAACACTTGGTGTACCATTCTCGATTTTTTCCAAAAATGGCACAAAAATCCTATGTAAAAGTCTCCAAATGGGTCCAATGAAGCCCAAGCTTCTCCCCATGGGTAGTCCTAATGCTTGGGTGGTTTCCAAATGACTAATGACACTAATAGAATCAATTATAAGGATTAATTTCAGATTTTACCTATTGGAAGATGTATTTCCAATACAATGGCACTAGTGGACACAACATTCAAGAGTGGACACCTCCTTCAAGCTCCACTCCTTCCAATGCTTCCTCCTTGCTAGTTCAAGCTCTAGCCTCCTTGTGACGACACTAGGTGTCACAATCCGCACCCAAAATTTGGGCATGAATCGTAGGAACGCCTAGCCTATGCCACAGTATCGACGTAGAACGATGTATAATCACCATATGATGAACAACCCATGCAAGATATATATTCAGCTCCACTTGGGAGGACAATAACACATAACCAATCAATACTCAATCACAGCTCTAACAAGAATTATACGATAGAATATAGAAAAGTATAAACAGTCATAAATTATGAAATAAATCATCTCCAGCTACATGTCCATCAAAGGTCAAATATTAAAATGTTAACTAAATTCGGAGACAAATCTGGCCTCAAACTAAATCTAAATCTAACTAAACATTGGCAGCTGGGTCATGTGCTGCAAACTCCTCCTGGAGTAAGGTCAAGTTCATCAATATTTTCCATATACATAGACCATACTGCATTGGGCACTAGTCCTCATCATACTCACCTAAAAGTTTACCCAGTCAGGATGGAATGAGTATAATTTATTGAGTAGTTCCAAGTATATGATAAGGACTATAAGATAGTGGTTAGTCATAAAATATATGATAAGAATATCAGGACAAATGTAATAGGAACATGATGAATAACAGACAAGAAAGTATATGACAGCAGTAGGAGTGAAACAGAAGAATCTAATTTTCTACGTATATAGAAGTACTCTTTCGATATGTGATAGGTCTGAGACAGTTATAGTAAGGTCTAATGGATTTGCATCCTCAAAAGTCTATTAGCATGAAAAATAAAAAATGTCTAAGGTCTGATCACACATTATTAGTACTTCCCCGTCCCGACAATATAAAGTATAGCTGATATAGAAAAGAAAAACATGAAGTGCTACGTGTGACGAGCGTGTCAAGAATCAAGTATTATATAACTAAACATGTTATATAGTAATTAATAATTTTGGAAAACAAACAATAAATGTACTCGTCTAGTGTCCTGAGATGATGATATGGGTCCGGTGCCAAACTCGAGTCCAAGTAACCTATTTTTATGAAGTACGCTGCCAATACATTTTGAATCAAACAATTAGCCTAACCTATGGTTAACACACTACCTTACCTCTTTAGGATACCTGTGATACCATATATGACATTAACCATAATCTCTCTAACTGACATCTTTATTCTATGCTAACTACAGTCTCCTAATACCCAAACCCCTTACCTATGCTGCTGACACTTGGTTATTCCTCCTCTTCTCCTCTTTGTTCCATATATCTATAACCCTATTGTTTCTAAGATATTTATATATGGGTAATACTGTACCTACTACCCCAAATTAGGTACCTGGCATATTACTGTTGTCCTATTCCAGCTACCCAATTTATCAAATTTAGGTTTACACAAAAGGCTATATCCTACATCAGTCACCTATCCAGGCTATGCAATTACCTACTCAAAATATTACCTACTATCATTACTGTTGTCATGACACGCAACCACTGTGAGGGTACGAGTACGTAACAAGCGGCCAGCCTACGCCGCAGTGTCGGCGGTTTTAGAACGCTGTTCTAGGTTACTATTTAAAAACAAATCACGCAATTATATAATGTACTTGTCAAAATCTCAACTCGAAGGGAGGACAAGTATAGATATAATGAAATCTCAATCACAGTCTAAGCACGATATGATAACACAGAAGCTTATAACTAAGACTAAAAATAACATCAAAATAAACATATATAATAATAATCTCAAACCAATCTCAAAACAAAACATATCTCTTATTACAATTCAGGTTCAAAAACATGAAACTAAACCAAGTCAACTAGTAGTCTCCTCGATCTCTGAGTGGTCGAAGCCAAAGGTAGCTTAAAACATCTCCTGGTCTATGTAAGTAGGGCATGGTCCTTAGGGCAATCATCTGTAAAATTTCAACAGGTCAGTCAGGACAGGAACGAGTACAATCATCTAGAAAACCCAAGTAAATGACAGAGAACTATAAAACAGTATAGATAGTTTATTGATGAACATGGTAGTTAATATCAGGTGATGGTATTGAGAATAGATAAGATACAAGAAAAGTTAGGTAACTAAAACAAGCAACGATCATGGCAATGAAGACTGTAAAATAAGATTCTAGCTGAACTAGGTAAATAAAGTCAGACAGTAAATGTAAAACAAGTGTAATCCTATGTAAATTCAGTACGGGACGAATCTAATACAAGATGAATCCAGACAAGATGATTCTAGTCAGTGATCAAGAATCCAGGTGAGACCAGTTGTATTCTAATAGTGTTTTTTAAAATACTGAGATCGACATGTAAACGGCAAGTAGGTATCAGGCACATCACTCACTGATCAGCGAGAGATGGCTATGCTTCAGTAGATTCCAGTTGGGAGATTCCAGATTTGGGGTATGTCAAATGTCTTACTTAATATTTCCTGTCCTGAATACAAGTGAATCCAGA
>JANAVB010001200.1:3809990-3962029 GCA_029216955.1 Iris pallida
ATATATATATATATTTATATTATATATATATATATCTATATATATATCTATATATATATATATATATATAATATACAACTCAAGATATCCAACTCAAGATATCCTTATACAACTCAAGATATCCTTTAAACTCAACTCAAGATATCCTTATAACTCAATACATAACATATATATATATATATATAATATATATATATATTATAATATATATAGATATATATATATAAATATATATATATATATAATATAATATACATATACAATGTAAGGTATGGACTGAAATATTACACTCCCAAACATGTATATATATATCATATCCCTTTTATTTCCTATGTATACAAACACTCTCACAACCCCTTTAACTGATACCCTCAATATCTGCTTGTATGGCATCCTCTATACTCATATACCTCTCAGGAATACTGAAATGGAAACCCCCACTGGACTAGGGATCCCCTGCTACTGCTGCTCCTATTCTTCTTCTAATTGCTGCTGTGATGGAGGGATCAGCAGCCCCTTCCCCTCACTGCTGCTGCTGCATTCATTTTCCTTTCTTCTTTCCGTCAAACCATCTATCTATCTATCCCATTCCTTCCATTCCATCTCTCACACTCTCAAACCATTCTCCATATTCAACACAACATCAACCACAACCACAATCCTAACATGAACTAAAAATCCTAACTTACCAATATCTTAATTTTCTTAAACCCCAACACACATACATACAACCCCTCAACATCCCACAGACCAACACACACACACACATTGATAGCTAACCTCTCAACCAGGAGCTTATACTTCTCCTTGCTCTACCTGTAGCATTAGGGAGAACCCTCCTCTCAAAGCTGAACCCAAGACACTCTCAACTAACACTTAAACTCTATATGATACAACCTATTTAGACTCATACTCTATGACTTACCTATTAAACACAACTGCACATGACATACATAGATATGTATATCCCTAAACATGTACAAATATATATATATAGACACACACATACAGGGTGACTGATACTCGAGAGTGGTTAGGACATGGACTGCACACAAACCAAAAGAAATTGAACCTATTAAACACAAAATCGAAACCTACAAATTTAGTTAAACATTGTATTCAACATTCATGCATTGCATTCAAATTGAAAGGGAAAAGAAAACTGAGAAACAGTGAACTACCTAACCAATGTAAATAATTCAAATCTCAAACCAATTCGAATTCACCAAAACCCATTTAAAACCAAAACCAATTCGAAATCTCCATAAACCCAAACCAATAACATCAAAACTTAAACCCAGGTTTTCGAATGTTGATTCCAATATCTCAGATTCCTAACATTCAAAACCAAATTCCAGTTAACACCATATTATCAACTTAACATAACCCAACTCAACCACAGGCACATTCGATTTCAAAACCCAAATCCCAATGAAACCTAAATCTCGTGTGCAGAGGTGTCACCCATGTGTGTCTACACATATGTGTCCATAATGTGTCCAACACGTGTCCCAACAGTGTCGAAACCTAAGGTGTCAATATGTGTCTGGACTGTGCATAGGCACTATCCCGTACGTGCGTGTCGAGTCCTGTAGGACACATCGTGTCCAACCACGTATCTCATGGTCATGTCAGTAGGTAGCCTACGTGTAGGGGTAGGTGTCTAGGACCCTGATATGTGTCCAATTGTCACCGTGTCCTAGATACGAGCACAAATCAGAACGTGTCTGTGCGCGTGTGTGCGTGTGTGCAAAATCAGTACGAGTCGAATTTCTCCCAATCCGCTCGATGAAATCCCCCCAAATTTTTTGTGTATCGTGTCAGTGATTTCCTGCACGTCTCCATAAATTTTTGTGGTATCTCGTGCCATGTCGTGTCATGTGTCGACCCCGAGCAGCAGGACAGCGCACGGTGGCCTCGTGCTGCGTGTTAGTGTCCATTTTGGACACAAAAATCCCCTAAAATTGTGCTCAGTCACATATATAATTAATCCCCATATATAGGGCTACCCAAATCTGAAATTTGTTTTGAAAAACAAGAACAAACAGTCCACAGTGGCATTTCAGCAAACACTTGCACATACACATAGACACGTGTCTGATACGGACACCAAACGGATACGATTTTCTACCAAACTTGAGGGACAACTAGGGGACACCTAGATCTAGCCTAATATGCAAAGAAATCAAAATTAAATAATTGTTTAGGGTATTTACCTATAGGGTGTCAATGACAAGGAAAAAGCCTCAAATATGATGATCCTCCTTGCTAGCTCAAATCTCTAAATTGTTCAAAGGCTGAGATTTCTCTCCATAATCAGAAAATAGAGGAGTATTATACTCTAATGCAAGAAACTAGAGTCAAAAAGGAATTAAAATGAATTTATTATGAACTTGGGAAGATGGACAAATACTTTTCCTTTTCCAAGAGTTGTTTCAATACAAAAGAGGCAAGAACCAAAGGAAGAGAGATTATATAGGGTGGGGATCCCTATGTGGCTGGTCATAAAAGGATAAAATTAGGGTTAGGGTTATGACTAATGGGCTTGGGCTAAGTTTCAAGGCCAAAGGAAATCACTCCTTAAGTCAAAAGTCCATGAACCTAAATCACTTATTCTCTACATGAAACTTGATTCAAATAGGTCAACTTGAGTCGACTTAAGTTAGACTAGGGTCCCACCATGCTATCTAGGTCACCCAAGTCAAAGTCAACTCTAGGTTAGTCTCTTAAGTCACAACTAGTCAAAAGTCAAAATTAACAATCACCAATGCAATAATTAATCAAATAATTCCAATAAGTCAAAATGACCAAAATATCCCTAGGCTAAAAATGATAAATAAATATCCCAATCACCTGGTTAGGCTCTAGGTCAGACAGTCTCTAGAGTTTCACTAGCAGCACATCAAAATCACAAGTCATGACTTTAAAAAATTTAAATTGATTAAAAATCACCAAATTTTATAATGTGATATA
Organism: Iris pallida; assembly: GCA_029216955.1. Classification (NCBI taxonomy): domain Eukaryota; kingdom Viridiplantae; phylum Streptophyta; class Magnoliopsida; order Asparagales; family Iridaceae; genus Iris; species Iris pallida. The sequence goes on from JANAVB010001200.1 coordinate 3,812,964, forward strand.
AATATCAATAAATAATATTTATAATTACAAAAGTTCAAAATTACCCTCATTTGGAAAACTGGGTGTTATAATTGTTCCTAATGAAACTACTCTACACCACTGCCATCAACCTGTACTTATAGATATCTACACCTACCTACATATTTTATCACCTTGAGACCAATACTTCTATCTGCACAGGTGTGCATTTCAGTTGTTGCTGCAGGGAAACCATTGTTGCTACCCTATTGTCCAAACTACTAGTCAAATGTAATATATTGCTCATGTCTCTTAAAACCCATGATTACCTACTAACCACAGGTGATCATGTACATTAGATCTTGTACACCTTTCTAACCCCTAACTACCATGCCTATCCAACCCCTTCTCTTATGTACCAATACACACCTCCTTTGATACAAGTCTATGCCCATACAGGGAATAACTACTGCAACCTGCCCTGTACAGACCTCGTTGCCCCAATATCTGAGACTGTAAAGCAGTCCTATCTGTTGTTGCACATACAGGCAGGTATATTCCTGTGTGTACAGGATATTGGTCCTCACCACACATACCTATTAGATTTTTTTTGATACAACTGAACCCTTTTCCACCCCATCACCCATAGGTACTACTGTATTTGGCATACACATTTGGGTTGCAGTTGCATTCTTCTTATATCTGTATCTCCCGATACATAGGCCCTACTGCCAATACACATAAGTCTATATATATATATATATATATATATACATATATTTATAGATATATATATATATATAAAAAATATATATATATATATATATATATATATATACCATTATGTCACATTCTGCTCCCGTAGGAGCGATCGTCCTTGCTAAGGCGTGATGCCGCACGAGCCTAGATTGCGCTCGTGCAAGGCGGATTCCATAACGGCCGATTACAGCGACGGCGACGGGGTTGTCGCACAGAAGTCCCAAGCAGCGTACATTTAACATGCAGCGGAAATTTAAAGGCAAAACACAAGTTATTCAAAAGAACTCTTTATTGATATTGAACAAGCATATTATAATAGGCACAAGGCCATGATTACAAGTCTCTTAAGCTCACTTTTTTCTTATTTTACAAGTCGATCTGCTCTCTCTCATCTCTCGATTACAATGCTTAAGCCAGCGGAAGCATCGGAAGGCGATGTCCATACGTTATGTCCCGTATAAGTCTTTGACTCCACGCGGCCGCACGCTTCGAGTCGCCAAGGAACTTCGTGCCTCGACGCATCCAAGCGAGCTCTGCGCCACGAGTATTCCCACCATACTGTTAGACCTTTACTTAAGGACTTCTTTCATGCTACAGTAAAGCACACACACGTATTTGCCTACTACATGTATGCTAATACATGTAACCCGATGCCTAGAGTACAGACCTAACCCATGTCTGATACTCTACCCTACTTACTCACATACCTGTCCAATCTGGTATTCAAGTCAAATTTGCCTAAATCTGAACACACCCTTCTAGATTTTGATACACATGCCTTCAATTTGCTCCTTCATCGGTACACAATCACCTATATCCTGTCTTTTAATCTAATATAGGCATTAATAGCCTCAAACTGCTGTTGCTTCACTCGTACATCCAATATTGTCTATGCCCTTTGATACCTAGATACTTCATAGCTGTGATACACATGGCACACATCAATTACTGATACTGTTACTGTTTGAAGTTTCCTCCCTGTACAGGTATATGCACACATATTCCACATGTGCCCACCCACAGGTATAGATAATGACATAACCCACCTTAACACACCCATATGGTTCTATTTACAGGCTAAGCATCTTGTGCAAGTGGCTGCCATTGCGCATCTACTCTGTCTAGTGCAGTTACACAATTCCATACTCAGAAATTTCCACTTCTGATACTGCACATGTGTCAAGTTTCGTCATGATGTGACAAACATGCACAATGTAATTAAGATTTTTTGAAAGTGGTCGATATGACGTTCTTCGACATATACCGGTCGAATTTGTCGTATATACGCAATCAATTCAAGTTCCGTCAAAGTTCACACGTCCGTAATATCAGTACACAACCTTTTAATACCCTCAGTTGTCTAGTTTTTTGGGACAAACTCCGTATCGGAGTTTTTTTAATGTTTGTAAAACAGATTTTTCTTGATTTTGGAACTGATTTAAAACAAAATTTAATAAATCAAAATAAAAACTAAAAAAGAGTTTTATAGCCGTGTAGGTTTTATTTGAGGTAGTTCAATTGAATTTTCAAAATGGTCGTTGGTTTGACAAAAATCGAGCTTCAAAGTTGGGGCTTTGGGACAGTTTCTATAATTCAGAAAATCAAGTTTTTTTCTCAATTTTGGAACTCAATTCTTGTCGCGCACGGAGCGAAATAGAATAAACTATTTGAAGAAAAATGAAGAGGGTTAGGTTGTCAACATACCAGAGAAATTGGCTCGCAAAAAGGTGGAGTGGAGAGACGGGAATCTCGTCAAGAACTTGCGTGCTTAACTGCTAGTGTTGTTGCACCTGCGACGATTGCTGATGTGCTACGCCTGGCCATGCTACGGCCGGCTGGCGATGCTGCAATGGTGGCGCACAAGTGGAGGGAGTAGCGTCGGGGTAGGGTTAGGGTTTTTAAATTTATTTATTTTTACGTTTAAAAACTTGTATATATATATAGAGAGAGAGAGAGGAGAAGAGTCTGATTTCCTGAGAGTTGGGAATAGAAACAGCACCCGTGGCTGCCATTTTCTTTTTCGTTTCTTCTTTTCTTTTTTTACACTTTTCTTATTTCTTTTATTAATCTAAAAATCATAAAAAATCCTAAAAATATTATAAAAATTACTAAATTATTTTGTTCTGTATAAAATCTCCATACTTTTGAAACTCTATTTACAGAGTTCATGAAACTCTATTTATAGAGTTCATGAAACTCTATTTACAGAGAATGACTTGACGATTTGAGAATGATTTGAAACTCGATTTATAGAGTTCATGAATTTGAAACTCTATTTACACTTGATTCGAGAATGATTTGAAAATCTATTTATAGAGTTCATGAAATAACTGTTTAGTAGTTATTCTGGATTGCGCGCGCTTCAGATTGCGCGTTCACTTGCGCAAACGGTTGTATTAACTGCTATGGACGCGTGGCATCGTTTCATTGAGATGCGCATGGTCGTGGGCAATGTAGTGGGCATGTTCTACAAAGTTAGTGGCTTGCGTGCCACGTCACTCTGTCTTGAACACCATTTGAACACTTTGTGCATGCTTCATCTGGTTGCGTGAGGGCACAATGCAACAACCTGCACGAGCGATTTGCACCAAATTTCATAGATGCATGGCATCATTTGATTGAGATGTGCGTGGTCGTGGGCAGTGCAGTGGGCACGCTTTGCGAAGTTGATGGCTTGCACGCCATGTCACCCTGTTTTAAACTAAGAGTTGATTAAGTGGCGCTACTTTGTCAGGCTGCGCATAGGCGCAACTTAATGACTAGCACCTTTTGACTAGGTCTTATATGTTGTGCTGATTAATCCCTGTGCCATTCAGTGACTTGCGCTAACCAGCTGTCAGCATTAATTACATGCTGATAAAGTCTTCTCGAACGCCGCATTGCACGGGATTTAAAAGGATTTTTCTTAATCTTCAAGCTGTCAGTTGTCAGGAATACGTCGTTACAGCTTCTCGAAGAAGTGCGCCACGTATCGTTCCACGCACCCTGACTCCAGCGCAACCTGGTGATGGTGCAATCTGAAGCTGCGCACCTTGATGATTCGGCACAACTTGATTGGTTTGTCGCCATCAGATGATTGAAGGCTTTAATGAGTGGCACATTTTAATTTTTAGGCTCTATAAGACCCCCTTCAAAGTTTTCGAAACTTGAAAATATTTTAGAGTTTTGAAATACTTTGAATTATACTAGTTTTGTTTGGATTGCGCCAGTCAATGCTCAACCGTCATAATAAATTTCTTCTCGAAAACATTCGATCTCATCTTCGTCTTCCCGAGTTGCATTGATGATGTTCGGTTTCCCATGGAGAATATGAAGCGTTGGTTGGTCATATATAAAGGAAGAGGTCCTTGTATTCATCTTCACTTTTGTACTTCCATGGCACCTAAGAAAAAGGAGATGGCGACCGGCATAAATATCGAAGTAAAAGTTCAGGAGACAAGGCCTGACACTGCGCATACAGTCCTGTCCGAGGCTGACCAATTACTGCGGGCAAATAATCTCCTAGAATGCTTTGGATTGACCCCAGCAGTCTTCGATCGTTCGAACAGTGGTCCTTCGGCCTCTTCTGAAGAGCGCGGTGACGCAGAAGGATTTCTTCGTCTGATGCGTCGTTCAGGGATTCGTGATATGCACGAGTTACGTGCTTCTCTTCGCCAAGCTGGTGAAGAAGACAAGAAGAAGTAATGGTTTCTATTGGGGCGCCACTTTTTCTTTTGTCTTTTGCGTAACTTATTTTGTAGGGGCGTGTTTTCCCCTATGTAATAATTGAAATTTTTATTTCTGGCGACTTTCTGCAAATCTTTTTTTGTGTGATCTATTTAGTGGCGCGTGCCAATGCACCCTTTTGACCAACTCAAATGTTTGCTATTTTTTTCAAAGAATATGTAGCAGTTTTCGTATGGTTTGAGCCCCTTTTGTTTAGGTCATTCCCGAGATAGGCTCCTAGAATGACGCGCCCGTTCATATCTTCTAAACTCTTTAAATAGTTGATAGCAGAAATCAAAAAGAAATATCCATAAACTTTTTCTTTTCGTTTCTTCTTTCTGTTAATGGCAATGGTTCTTTGCAGAAACCCTTCGGCGGTCAAGAGTTCACCATTCGTGAGCCTTTCTGTGCCACCAAAATTCGATGATGTTCTTCTGTATATCGCGTCTTCGGATGTTGGTTTGTTGTGCTTTACATCATCAACGATCTTCCGCCCAAACATAGCTGATTTTGATGGTAAGTTTAAAAATAACAGTGGTTTCTATACATGAGCACCATTCATGTATTATGTTTAACTTGTGCCGCTTTATGCTAAGACTGTTTTGAAGACAGGTGCTGATTTATAGAAATGAGGCGCGTGTTGTAGACGTGTGTCTGAAATTCTGAGAAGAAGCGCGCACTGCAATCCAGTGCCTGACTTCGGTCGGAGGCGCATGTTGTAGACGTGCACCTAAAATTCTGAAAAAAGGCACACACTTCAATCCAGTGCCTGACTTCGGTCAGAGGTGCATGTTGTAGACGTGCGCCTGAAATTCTGAGAAGAGGCACGCACTGCAATCCAGTGCCTGACTTCGATCAGAGGTGCATGTTTTATCATAGGCGTCTATAGGTTGATTCTGATGATGTGCGCATGTTGATCAAAGGCGCACAGTTTGATAGATTTTGCTAACTTTTCTTTTTTTGTTGATATTTGCAGAAATTTGGTTGGCAGGCTTCTTCAGAACTGGCATTGGCGACTTGGATGCTGTGGGGAGAATTCTTCTGACACTCACATCAGACAGCTCATGTGATTCTGATGCTCAAATCAGACAGCTCAGGACTCTCCATGTTCCAGAAGGGTCTTCCTCAGATAGTAGGAAGGGCCTTTATACATGAGAGTTGGATGGTGGATAGACAGAATTAGGATAAAGCGATTAACAAGAAGATCCAAAGATGTAATAGACCTTCTTTTTTTAGAAATAAAAATCGGAGATGTAATAGATTTCCAATAAGATGTATCTAGAATGAAAATCAGAGATGTAATAGATTTTTATTAAGATGTAACTATGTTTTTAAAGAAGGAATAAAGAATGTTTTTCTCTTCTTTATGATTTGATTTGATATGATGATATAGAAAATAGAATTCAGAGGAAATGTGGATGTGAATTCATTTTTCTATAAATGATCTTCGAGTCCGCTGGGACTTTAAAGACAGAATATTGTATCTAAAAAACAATATCTGGATTTATCATAAAGAAAAGATATCTTTAAAAACAGCTGAATTTCAAAAGACGGAATTGATGATTTGGATAGACTTCACAGGGATTTAATATAAATGTAGGCCCATTCCCGCAATAAAAGTAGAGATGAAAAGATGGATGAATCAGCATGCCTTTTCAAGGAAAGGTCGCTTCAATTCTATAGAATAAATAAAGATCTCTCCATAAGATGAATGAACATGCCTTTTCGAGGAAAGGTTGTTTCGATTCACGAGATAGAATGTTTGGCTTTTTTGTCTATAAATAGTGTGGAACTTTTCTGAGAGCATCATTCACCCATTTTCCTTCTTTTACAAATGTCTTCAGAAGAAATGCCTAGGAAGACGGGAGTTATCCCAAAGATCGAAGCCAACCTTGACACTCCTTCTGATGAGCCTCCGCTGCCTATTCAGCCAGAAGTCGAAGAAAGTTCGGCTGTCCCTGGACAGAAGCGAGACATTCTCGTCGAACTAGTGGAGCTTGGGAGTACTGCTGAAGAAGAAGGTTTAAGGAAAGCCGCCTGCGAATTGCTAGTGTCATCGGACAATAATGTCTTCAAGCTTCTTGCGAAATATATTTTCAATCAAGAGGGCTCCGGTCCTCGTTAATTTTATGTATTTCCTTCTATTTTAAATTTATACAAATAAAAAAGGAATTTTATTTACATTCTTCAAACATAATATTTCTTGAGAAATTTGCCATTAATGGGCATCATGGCGACTCGACCATCCATACCAGTCAATTGATATGCTCCATTGGAGAAAACTTTACTTACAACATAAGGTCCTTCCCACTTCACTTCGAATTTGCCTTTGCTCATGTGCGTCATAGTCATAGGACGTCTGACGGTTAGAACTAGTTCTTCTTTTTGAAATGATCGGGTTTTGACTTTACGGTTGAAGGCCTTTGATAGATGAGCTAGGTATAACTCAATATGTTGCTGAGCTAGGAGCTATTTCTCGTCAAGCGCTTCAAGCTCCTGAACTCTCAGGTGATCATTGTTTTCGGTTGTTAGTTCATTGGCAATAGCAATCCTTAGGGAAGGGATCTGGATTTCTAATGGTAAGACAGCCTCGCATCCGTACACCAAAGAGAAAGGTGTGCAGCCTGTAGGAGTACATAAAGTAGTACGGTAAGCCCATAGACATTCTCCAAGCTTCTCACTCCAGTTCCATTTGTTGGTAGAAACAAACTTCTTGAGGAGTTTGATGATGGTTTTGTTAAATACTTCTGCCAACCCGTTAGCTACAGAATTGTAAATTGTAGAAGCAATATTATTGATCCTGTTGTCATCGCAAAATCGAGTGAATTTCTGACTGATGAATTGTGGCCCATTATTAGTGAATGATTCATCGAGGAACACCGAACCTATAAATCATATAATGTTTGATAAAGTTGATGACGCTACTTGTCTTGACCTCAGCTAGAGGTATATCTTCAGCCCATTTTGAGAAGTAATCAGTTATGTCTAATATGAACTAATATCCTCGAGATGAGGGAGGGTTGATAGGACTGATGACATCCATTCTCCAAGCTTCAAAGGGCCAAGATGCTGCCGTTGGGTGAAGGAATTCTAACGGTTGATGAATGAAGTCAGCGTGGATTTGACATGCTCGGCACTTTCTTGCATACTCAATTACATCAGATACCATCGAGGCCAATAATAACCCATTCGGTGAATATGATCCTACAATTTAGGACCAGGTTGATGTGCACCACAAACACCATCATGAGCTTCATGAAGTATTTGTTTTGTTTCTTCCCCAGCAAGACAACGCAGGAGTAAGCTATCGTACGTTCGTCGGTAAAGTGTCTTTGTAGTATGATTGTAGTAAAATCTGAGTTACCATCGCTGAATTGTTGTGGCCTCTTTAGGGTCTTTAGGTAGGATATCATGGACTACAAAGTCTATGAAAGGAATCCGCCAGTTCTCACCGGTGGCATAAATTTCAACTGAATTGTTGAATTCCATGTTTGGGTTGTTAACTTCCATATTTAAGTTATTCTGGACACAAAACAACTCTCTATTAGTGTTGACGATCATTTGTTGTCTTCTGACGGGGATTGCTAATACTGCTGTAAGATTGGCAAGAGCATCAGCTTCTGTTTTACATGCTCGGCATACATGCTCGATGAAGAAGCCTTTGAATGAAGTAGCCATCCTGATCGCCGCATCATGATATGGAACCAAATCTTGATGTCGAACTTCGTATGTGCCTCTAACTTGATTAACAATCAGTTTGGAGTCTCCGTAAACTTCAAGATATTCAATATCTAATTGTTTAGCCAATTGGAGACCGATGAGCAGAGCGTTGTATTTAGCCACACTGTTGGAACATGATTCATCTAAAGAATAAGCTCTTTAGATAGCTAATCCTTCTGGTGAGACGAGAATGACTCCAACTCCAACAACAATAGCACATTTTGGTCCAATTCTGGATGCACCATCAAAGAATAGACGCCAAATAAGAATTTCTTCTGAGATCATGTTGGCTTCCAAGGTTTCATCTGGAATCTCATCATAGAGTTTAGATGTTTCGGGAACTGGATGAGCTACTAGGAAATCGACAAGGACTTGACCTTTAACAGACTTTTGAGGAACATAAACTATATCATATTGTGCTAACAATATGGCCCATGTTGCAAGCCTAGAATTGAGGGTACTTGGCTTCTTCATCAGGACCCTAAGAGGATTAACTCTAGAAATAACATGAATAGTTTGGCCAGTGATATAATGTCTCGTCTTTTGAACAGCAAACATCAAAGCTAGACATTCTTTTTCTACTGGAGTGTATCGGTGCTTAGCTCCAATCATCATGCGGCTAAGGTAGTAGATAGCCTACTCATGACCTTCTTTATTCTTCTGAGCTAATAAAGCACCTAAAGAGTGGTCCATTGCTCGAACATACATCAGGAAAGGTATTCCTGACACTGGAGGCACTAGAACTGGAGGGTTCATCAAGTACCATTTTATGTCTTCAAATACCTGTTGACATTCTTCAGTCCAAATAAAAGACACACCTTTCTTCATGAGTTGAGTGAACGGTCTACAGCGTCCAGAGAGATTTGAGATGAATCTCCTGATGTACGCAAGCCGTCCCTGGAATCCTCGTAGCTCTTTTAGGATGCATGGAGGATGCATCTCTTGAATGGCTTTGATTTTCTCAGGGTCAACGTGTATGCCTTTAGAGGTAATAATGAATCTAAGAAATTTGCCACTAAAGACTCCCAGGAATGACTTGGTGGGATTCATCTTGAGTTTATGCTGGCGCATTAGATCAAAAATAGTTCTCAAATCTTGAATATGGTCCTCTTTTAAATGACTTTTGACAGCAATGTCGTCAACATAACATTCAACAGTTTTTCGTAAATGATCACAAAAGATGGTACTCATGGCCCGCTGATAAGTTGTACCAGTGTTCTTAAGACCAAATGGCATGACAGTGTAGCAATAGACTCCAAGAAGAGTGCAAAATGATGTATGCTTCTCATCTTCCGGATGCATCTTGATTTGATTGTATCCTGAAAATCTAATCATAAAGGACGTACGTTCAAATTCGCAACTATTGTCAATCATGACATTAGTGATTGGGAGAGAGAATTCGTCTTTGGGACAAGCTTCATTAAGGTCTCGGAAGTCGATGCAGACCCGAACTTTTCCTGTCTACTTCAAAATTGGGATAATATTAGCCACCCAATCCGGATGTTGTTCTTCTCTGATGAAACTGCAGGCGATGAGTTTCTTAACTTCAGCTTCTATGGCATCTATCATGTCAGGTCAAAACCGACGTTGTTGCTGTTTGACTGGCTTTGCATTTGGCAGAAGGTTGAGCTTGTGGGTAGCAATTTGAGGATCCAATCCCGACATATCTTCATAGCTCCAAGCGAATACATTAATGTATTCCCTAATGAGTTGGACTAGTTCTTGTTTATCTGCCTCGGGGAGGCTTTTACTGACAAAAATTGGTTTGAAGGAATTTTCGTCTCCAATATTGACTTGAACCAACTGATCTTTAGTAGGTGGCTCACGTTGCTCGAAGCGAAGCTCCCATTGAGTATCCATCCTCTGTGCCCAAGGATCAGATTCAGAAGCTTCAGCAAAGTCTTCTTCATCTTTCGAGAACTCGACAGTCACCATATTGGAAGATAGAGTCACGCGATGGACGTACCCTACACTGGTGTCTGAATCCCATGAGATAGAATCAGAAGAGTTAGATCGTTCTTCTTCCTCGGATTCGGAGGCTTCTGGAGTCGAAGTTGGTGAAGTATAACCTAATCCCCGCTTCATTTTGCCGTAGGATTGTTGTGGTTTTCCTTTCGGAGCAGGAATACGAATAGGAGTTTGCCATCCTTTGCCACCATTGAGACCAGTTTTAAAATTATAGCCCATCTTTTGAATGATATCTTTTGATTATTGACTATAATGATGTAGTTGAAGTCTTCCGTTATCTTGATTTTCTTCTTCGCTATCGGGCGTGATCTTCTGTTCTATTCCTTTACTTAAAAGTATAGGAAGTTCATCTTTCTTTCTGGAAGGAACTAAGAAGAAGGAGTTCTGCATTGGCTCGAGGAGGCTTAGTAAGGTTGATAACCAGAGGAGGAGAAGAAGAAGGAGGAGGTTTGTTACGACGAAGGTCGATAACAAGAGGCTCAGAAGAGGTGAGCTCTGTCACACCCCAGAACCAGAATACTGGAGAGCGGGGGCAGACATAGCCAGCTACGTATAACGGAATGGAATCCACACCGCTATACGGTCACGGCTGTCTAGATATGTGAGGGTTCCACTACAATCCATCAGTCTCTTAAGGTCATAAAATAGCCTATTGTCTCAATCTCAACCAACTAATAATAGTTACAAGATATCAGACCACCAAATACACAATAGTAAGGCGTCCCATACATTATATATTTGGAATGATCATGAAGCTAGTCGTTACAAATATGAGGACTAGCAAGAGTTCAGTCATACATGATCAACCCCCGGGGCTTGTCAATCATGTTACAGCCCGTAGGCAGACAATAAGTAAAATGTACACGAGCTAACACTTGCTCGTCGGCTAAACACCTCAAAGAATAATTTACAATATTACAGTGGGAGAACAAAAGAAACCCACTCGATGCCCTGGTTACGCCTGGTGACCACTATCGGGCTGGAAAGCAGGTAGATCCTTTGCTACTGCTCCGGTATATGGCCATACAAAACCAGCTGGGTCAGACCCCAGAAAGAGCAAGTGCCACAAAGGAGACTTCACTTAGGAACTAAAACCAGCAAATCATTAGCATTCAACATGTAAGAAAAATAACAATAAGTAACACAGATTGAGGTTTGTGCACTACCAATGCACTTGTCCCAATCAGAGAAAATAATTAAGAGAAGCATCATTGACATAAAAGAACTGAAGAATCATGCTAAATAAAATATAGCTGGACAATATATGAAGAGAAAACGAAGGTACTATTCCGGAAGCCAGGTTACAATCCTTAAACCAAACAAGGACCGAGATTGTAACCCTTCGCCTGAACAGAACTTAGTCTATGATCATTTATTGCTAAAGGTGACAATCATTAAGGTAAAAAGGAGAGAGTACAATGATAAAAGTGACAATGAGGAGTACAATATGTTAGAGTGACAATAGAGTACAATCATTATAGTGACAATCTGGAGTGACAATCATTCAATTATTCTGGTACAATCTTGCAATTAATCACTTCTAGACAATACTATACTGGACTAGACTCCATCCAATCAATCACGGCCAATCATTGCCTACGGCTTTCTACATTAACTAACTATGGTTATCACAATCCTAGTTACTAGCAAGATGCAATGAGATGCTTCAAATAGTCACAGGCCCTGCAGCTATCCAGGTTATCCAGGCGAACTTTATAGTGACAATATAGAGAGTACAATGCATTAGAGTGACAATAGAATTCAATCATTTAAGTGACAATGGTGGATGCCCCACATAACAGTGGGCTGGAAATGTGTCCTACTCGTCGGCAGGCTACATGTCCAAACATTTGCGGCCGGGATAACGGGATCGCCTGTAACTGGGGAACATCTCTTCATGTCTAGTGAATTATACTAGTCATTAACCTTAGTCCATTTCAGTAGGTACTCCTGACCGTGGTACTCAGGAGTCCCCTTCTAGACATGATACAAGACAGGATTGGATTATTTGTACAAGCACAATCGCCCACGGTGTCCAGGTTACTTATATGGGTCAGGTCATGTCAGGTAGCCATCGCAACAGCTATTCAAGATATATCAGGTCAGGTTATCATGCCAAGTGTACTTGTCAGGAGTGTGCCACGATGGGCCACTATCAGGTTATGCTCAATTATCAATTCTAAACATATTAAATAAATTCATGATTTTCAAGTTTAGGACAAAAGGCGTAAGGATATAAAATGGACGTTAAATATCTAATAAAATATCAATACACAGGGCTATAGAAGAGCCATACGGCTAAGGCACATGCGGTCAGGAAAGGGTAAGACACATGCGGCCCAATTAGGAGAGCGCATGCGGCCAGGGTGGATCTCATGCGGCTGGGGAAGGGGTCGGGTTCATGCGGCTGGATTGATATGGGTTCATGCGGCTCATAATCCGAGTTCATGCGGCTCGGATAAATCGGTCTCAGGGCAGCGCGCGGCGCATGCGGCTGCAGAAGCTTATGCGGTCAGAAAAGGAGGAATCCCATGTGGCTGGGGAGCACAGGGAGCCTGCGGCTAAGAGTAATGGGGAGCAGTCTATGCGACTCAAATGGACCCTGCATATGCGGGTGATCGGTTGAGGGTCCCTGCGGCTCATGGTAGATGGGCCTCATGCGGCCCGAAACAGTGGGCGCATATGCGGCCGAACATAGAGGGTTTATGCGGCTCGCGGAGAGCGGGAACATGCGGCTGCGTTGGTCTCAGCCTCATACGGCTGGGGCTAAGTTCATGCAACTAGAAGTGTAAAGGGACTCATGCGGCTCAAATGTGCATGCGGCTGTAGGAGTACAAGTTCATGCGGCCAGGAGAGGCAAGGGCACATATGCGACTAGGGAGCAAGGCCTTATGCGGCCAGATCAGTTTAAGCTCTCATGCGGCTCGGAATCACTTGCCGCATGAAGTATTCATGCGGTCAAGTCTGTTACTGTTCTTCTTCTCCAAGCTTCCGAGAAGAAGAACGCCAAGAATCCATGCTTCCAAGCTCCATGAAACCTTCATCCGGAGTCCAAATCCGAACTTCCATAGGTCAAAATGGGATAGAACGAAATGCTCTACAACATGGAACCATCAAAACTCGGAAATAACAAGATTAAGTAGATCAAAACCCAAGAATTTCAAAAATAAAGTAAACTTAGATCTAGAAGAATCTAGCCATGGAAAGTGAAAATGCCAAGTTCTAAAGTAAGTTAGAATGTTGTAAGGAAGAGAATGAAGCAATAAAATTGGAGTTCCTCCATGAAGCAAGTTGCACTTGCCTAGACATCTCTCTCTCTCTCTTGGTAGGTACAGGAGTTAATGGTGGAGAAGAAGAAGATATTAATAAAGAGAGAGAAGGAAAAAGGGTAATAAATACTATGGGTGGTGGTAGGTAGGGGGTTCACCCCTTGGTTCTTGATGAACCAAGGCAATCAAGCCTAGCCGAACCAAACCAACCCCAGGAATAAACCAAGCCAAGATAAACCAAGGTGAACCAAGTCAAGGCCAATAAACTCTCTCTCTCTCTAGCAATTTAAACCAAATGAATCATGAAATAAACTAAGCCTCACTAAAAATAAACCAATGAACCATTAAAACCATTTAAACTATCAATGCCAATAAAACCAAGCCAGTGCAAAATAAACCAAGATAACTAATCATGACTAAATAAAATATGGGTCCAAAACACGTATACGTACACTAAAAACGTATCACAAATTTGGGATATTACATCCTACCCACCTTAAAAGAATTCCGTCCTCGGAATTTAATCAAGAGGCTAGAGATGTAAGGGAAAGCTATTCTATCATAGGCAATCTACCACTACTAATCAATCATACAATCATTCATGCAAGCAAGGATTCGAAGCGTAAGGCATAAGGAAGATATTACACCTTACGAGTCAAACCAGCCGGGATGACCTGATCAGATATTATCTCCATGCTCCCAAGTTTGACTCTCCCAAAGAGGGATGACTCTAAGCAACACGGACTGAACTTGATAGTCTTGCGCTTCGGGTCTCTCTCTTTGGTCAAACATGGACACGGGCCTATCCTCATACGAAAAGGTTGGTACCAATAACCAGTTTCGAATGACCTAGGATATGGCTCGGGTCCGGGATGTACCGTTGTAATTAGGATACACAAAATACGTCATGCACCCCACATAATGTTGGTAGAAAAGCAAGATGAGAGGACACATATACCTCTCGGCCGATTCTGAACCTGAGCCTGGGCTAGGACAAACTGCCACGGGTTCTGTTGCTAGAAAGTCTGGGCCTGAGTCGGCAATGGCCTCGGGAACGGGAACTGCTGTTGCTGGTGAACTGGAGCTGGTGCTGGCCCCCTAACCGAGGGACTAGATACTATCGATGCTGAATCAACTCTGAATGGGCAGGACCCCACCCTATGGTCCGGCGCTCCATACAATAAACACAATCCCAACGCCTTGCGACACTCTGCTACCACGTGTCCAGGCTTTCCACAATAAGAACAGCCCACGACGGAAGACTGCGCTTGCTTCTGTTTCTGCTGAGAGTACGTCGGGGTTGAGTGCTGAACCGACGTCACTGAGGCCGCTCGCCTTGGAGCTCCAATAGTCAAAGCCCTGGCTGCCGGGGCTGGGGCTGAAGACTGATTCATTTGACTATGGGACCGCTTCCGACCTCCGATCCTGTCCACTATTCTCTGGGAGGTATACTCGTGCCTCCTTGCTGCTCGCAACACCGTATCATAGGTCTGATGCTCGAACTGTTCTACTGCCAATATAATCTCCAGGTGAAGTCCCTGCTGGAACCTCTGCGCTCTGTCAAACTCGGTTGCCACCAAGGTGGGAGCAAACCGACTGAGTCTGGAAAATTCGGCCGCATATCCGTCGACCGTCCTCCCCATCTGCTTAAGATTACTGAACCTAGTCTGCAAGTCATACCGAGCCACTGCATCATAATACTTGGTCTGGAACTTTTCGCTGAACACTGCCCAGGGGACAGGTGTTGCCAATCCCACTGCTTGTGCGGCCCACCAACTGCGGGCTAGATCCAATAACTGTAGGCGCACCACAGCCACCTTCTCGTCTTCTGGAATCTTCGCGGCTTCGAGAATCACCTCTATATCCTGTAGCCAAGCATCGGCAGCAATGGCATCCTCGCTGCCATCGAAGAATGGAGGGTTCAGGCACTTGAAACTATTGACCGCACTGTTCCCTCGAGGACCACTTCTATTCAGAGCATCTTGTACCACTTTGTGCAGGGCATCTCCCTGACGATCTTGGGACGCAAGAAACTCACGGATGAGTCCTACCAAGCCTCCATCCATTGACCCTGCTGGCTGGACGGGCTGAACTGGCGGTACTGGTTCTCCAGGAGGCACGGCTCGGGAGGCTGCTGCTGAGTGCTGGGCCTGATCTTCTGGTTGCTGCTGGTCTACGGGAGGTGATCCGCCTTGCTGATCGGCAGGTCCAGGTTCAATGCCGCTGAAGAAGACGACATGGGAACAATAAGAAAGGACCAGGACAGATCAACGATTACAAGCATGTGATCAGGACAAGAATTTCAGGAATCAAGAGGATACGAGCAGAGATCAAGGGCGAGTACCGATTGAGACATCTATTCGATAAACCCTCACATATCTTGATTAACAAGACCTGCATGGGCCACCACTTAAACCATGTCACGCCCCAGAACCAGAATACTGAAGAACGGGGGCAGACATAGCCAGCTACGTATAACGGAATGGAATCCACACCGCTATACGGTCATGGCTGTCTAGATATGTGAGGGTTCCACTACAATCCATCAGTCTCTTAAGGTCATAAAATAGCCTATTGTCTCAATCTCAACCAACTAATAATAGTTACAAGATATCAGACCACCAAATACACAATAGTAAGGCGTCCCATACATTATATATTTGGAATGATCATGAAGCTAGTCGTTACAAAATGTGAGGACTAGCAAGAGTTCAGTCATACATGATCAACCCCCGGGGCTTGTCAATCATGTTACAGCCCGTAGGCAGACAATAAGTAAAATGTACACGAGCTAACACTTGCTCGTCGGCTAAACGCCTCAAAGAATAATTCACAATATTACAGTAGGAGAACAAAAGAAACCCACTCGATGCCCTGGTTACGCCTGGTGACCACCATCGGGCTGGAAAGCAGGTAGATCCTTTGCTGCTGCTCCGGTATCTGGCCATACAAAACCAGCTGGGTCAGACCCCAGAAAGAGCAAGTGCCACAAAGGAGGCTTCACTTAGAAACTAAAACCAGCAAATCATTAGCATTCAACATGTAAGAAAAACAACAATAAGTAACACAGATTGAGGTTTATGCACTACCAATGCACTTGTCCCAATCAGAGAAAATAATTAAGAGAAGCATCATTGACATAAAAGAACTGAAGAATCATGCTAAATAAAATATAGCTGGACAATATATGAAGAGAAAACGAAGGTACTATTCCGAAAGCCAGGTTACAATCCTTAAACCAAACAAGGACCGAGATTGTAATCCTTCGCCTGAACAGAACTTAGTCTCTGATCATTTATTGCTAAAGGTGACAATCATTAAGGTAAAAAAGAGAGAGTACAATGATAAAAGTGACAATGAGGAGTACAATACGTTAGAGTGACAATAGAGTACAATCATTATAGTGACAATCTGGAGTGACAATCATTCAATCATTCTGGTACAATCTTGCAATCAATCACTTCTAGACAATACTATACTGGACTAGACTCCATCCAATCAATCACGGCCAATCATTGCCTACGGCTTTCTACATTAACTAACTATGGTTATCACAATCCTAGTTACTAGTAAGATGCAATGAGATGCTCCAAATAGTCACAGGCCCTGCAGCTATCCAGGTTATCCAAGCGAACTTTATAGTGACAATTTAGAGAGTACAATGCATTAGAGTGACAATAGAATTCAATCATTTAAGTGACAATGGTGGGTGCCCCACATAACAGTGGGCTGGAAATGTGCCCTACTCGTCGGCAGGCTACAAGTCCAAATATTTGTGGCCAGGATAACGGGATTGCCTGTAACTGGGGAACATCTCTTCATGTCTAGTGAATTATACTAATTATTAACCTTAGTCCATTTCAGAAGGTACTCCTGACCGTGGTACTCAGGAGTCCCCTCCTAGACATAATACAAGACAGGATTGGATTATTTGTACAAGCACAATCGCCCACGGTGTCCAGGTTACTTATACGGGTCAGGTCATGTTAGGTAGCCGTCGCAACAGCTATTCAAGATATATCAGGTCAGGTTATCATGCCAAGTGTACTTGTCAGGAGTGTGCCACGACGGGCCACTATCAGGTCATGCTCAATTATCAATTCTAAACATATTAAATAAATTCATGATTTTCAAGTTTAGGACAAAAGGCGTAAGGATATAAAATGGACGTTAAATATCTAATAAAATATCAATACACAGGGCTATAGAAGAGCCATACGGCTAAGGCACATGCGGTCAGAAAAGGGTAAGACACATGCAGCCCAATTAGGAGAGCGCATGCGGCCAGGGTGGATCTCATGCGGCTGGAGAAGGGGTCGGGTTCATGCGGCTGGATTGATATGGGTTCATGCGGCTCATAATCCGAGTTCATGCGGCTCGGATAAATCGGTCTCAGGGCAGCACGGGCGTGCGGCGCATGCGGCTGCAGGAGCTTATGCGGTCAGGAAAGGGGGAATCCCATGCGGCTGGGGAGCACAGGGAGCCTGCGGCTAAGAGTAATGGGGAGCAGTCTATGCGGCTCAAATGGTCCCTGTATATGCGGGTGATCGGTTGAGGGTCCCTGCGGCTCATGGTAGATGGACCTCATGCGGCCCGAAACAGTGGGCGCATATGCGACCGAACATAGAGGGTTTATACGGCTCGCGGAGAGCGGGAACATGCGGCTGCATTGGTCTCAGCCTCATGCGGCTGGGGCTAAGTTCATGCAACTAGAAGTGTAAAGGGCCTCATGCGGCTCAAATATGCATGCGGCTGCAGGAGTACAAGTTCATGCGGCCAGGAGAGGCAAGGGCGCATATGCGGCTAGGGAGCAAGGCCTTATGCGGCCAGATTAGTTCAAGGGCTCATGCGGCTCGGAATCACTTGCCGCATGAAGTATTCATGCGGTCAAGTCTGTTACTGCTCTTCTTCTCCAAGCTTCCGAGAAGAAGAACGCCAAGAATCCATGCTTCCAAGCTCCATGAAACCTTCATCCGGAGTCCAAATCCGAACTTCTATAGGTCAAAATGGGGTAGAACAAAATGCTCTACAACATGGAACCATCAAAACTCGGAAATAACAAGATTAAGTAGATCAAAACCCAAGAATTTCGAAAATAAAGTAAACTTAGATCTAGAAGAATCTAGCCATGGAAAGTAAAAATGCCAAGTTCTAAAGTAAGTTAGAATGCTGTAAGGAAGAGAATGAAACAATAAAATTGGAGTTTCTCCATGAAGCAAGTTGCACTTGCCTAGACCTCTCTCTCTCTTGGTAGGTACAGGAGTTAATGGTGGAGAAGAAGAAGATATTAATAAAGAGAGAGAATGAGAAAGGGTAATAAATACTATGGGTGGTGGTAGGTAGGGGGTTCACCCCTTGGTTCTTGATGAGTAATGACAAATAGCATGTCCTTTGACGGAGATCACGAGAACATCTTTAGGAGTATGCTTCTGATCCTTCTCACTATCGATTGTCAATACAACTTTCATGAACTCCTCTTTGTACATCCGAGAGTCAGTAAAATATGCTTCAACCCCCTGAAAGGATTCAGGTCGGTTACTTCTTTTTGGACTTCTCTATTGGCATTCACATATTTGAAGCATTGATGTAAAGTGGATGGTACAATATTATGTTCATGCAAAAAGGGTCTTTCCAGGAAAGCATTGTAAGAGCCGTGATTATCGATCATGTAGAAAGTAACATTCGTACGAAGATTGCCTATTTGAACGTTCAGGCGAATCTTCCCCAAAGGTTCACTTCTCCCAGAATTGAATCCCAGGATTGTCGTGATGGTTGTTGAAAGATTATGTACGGGAATCTTCAATGCATCTAGTAGAGTTTTTAGCATGATGCTGAGCGCAGACCCAGGATCGATCCGGATACGATCAACTTTTATGGTATCAACATATCCCGTAAAGTAGAGGGGTTGATCATGACGATTATCTTCTAACAGCATATCGTCTTATGTGAAGGTGATGTTTGGCATCAGCTCCATCACACTATGACAATGAAGGCATGTTACAGGCTCTTCCTCTGGTTTCTTGAGAAGTGCCAGACAAGTATCAGCTTGCGTTAAAGCTTCACTCAACATTTTTCGAGTCTCCCTCAAAAGACGAAGTAGCTCAAAAATTGACAATCTTGCCGAAGTATTGGCCAGTTGAGCCAGTATATCAAAGTTATATGGCTTCTCAAGTCCCAAAGTTGGAGTTTTTTAATACTTTGTCAAAATGGACAGGCTGTTTTCCTTTGTCGGTTGTCGTCGGTTTGGAAAGTGTTGCCTCTATCTGGGGTGACGAAGCTGACGGAACATTGACAGGAGAAGATGATGCTTGAGGAGCCTCCAAAGCTGGAGCAGGGTCTTCTTGATCTTCTGAGTAGTCTCTTAGGTAAGGTTTTCCAGACCTGGTACCAGTCAAGACTTCTTCCTCGAATACAGGGTCAAAGGATACCATATTGCAGTTCTTGGC
The DNA here is from genome assembly GCA_029216955.1 of Iris pallida. Lineage (NCBI taxonomy): Eukaryota > Viridiplantae > Streptophyta > Magnoliopsida > Asparagales > Iridaceae > Iris > Iris pallida. The sequence continues at coordinate 3,832,789 of JANAVB010001200.1, forward strand.
CTGGATCTTGTTTCTGGAAGATTTCTTACGACGAGAGGGAGAGTTTGTCCAGTAATCCAAACCAACCCGAGATTGGTTGTCAGAAAGACATAGAGAAAGAGGTACAGGAGACCATTTTCCATTATTCAAACTAGAGGCCTCTTGTAGATCATATCCCATCTTCGTCATGAGTTCACGATATTATGGACTGTACAGATGGAAAGCTGGTTGGTATTTGGCTTCTGATTTTGACAATGTTGTCTTATCAGTGGAAGAAAAAGAAGGATTATCTGCTGCCAAGATGAAGGTAGCAGTTAGAGGTGGAAGACAAGGCTCACCAAATGAAATCATGTGACATGATTTATTTTTAGTAGCCTTTTTGGACTTGGTGGAAGAAGATGGTGTTTCAAAGTCCGCCACTAAATCAGAATGTATCCATATGATCTCTCTTTTATCAGTAGACAGAGGAACAAGACCATCTGTCCGTGCAGATGGAAGATTGACAATCTCCAGAGTAGTTTTCGGAATAGGGACAGCACCGTCTTGTACAAGTTGAGCTAGAAAATCCCCAAACTATAAGGAGACGACATTAGCCTTTACAGTTTTCTCGTCTTGCTGGAGAGTGATTGTACCAGAATTGACTATCTCTTGTATTTTACCCTTGAGCACATAGCATGGTTGAGTCGGATGTCCAATAAACCTGTGGTAAACACAATATTTAGGATGGCCAGTCTTACCAACTTCATCTGGCCTTTTAGGTTCTAGCAGTTAGAGTTTGTTGCTCTTGATGAGGCAATCAAAGATACTCATGATGTCATTTTTATCGAAAGAGTATTTTCTTTTGGACGAGGTGCCCGTTGTGGTGGTGCTGAAGAGGTAGATGTTAGCTGATTTATATTAATGGCCAGGGCTTCTTTGCCTTTGAGGTTAATGGCTAAAGTCTTATAGCTCTTACGATTATTCTGACGGCCATTATTATTTGGTGTAGCACGTTCTTCTTTATCAAGATTAGGCATTTGAATGCCTAATTGCTTGAATTTGTCAGTGCTTTCTTCTGCGGCTTTGGCGTTCATTATGAAAGAAGGCCAATCATGGAACTGTGTTGATCCTGTCCATATTCTGATTATAGGCAACAAGTTTGATTTGCAAGTGTCTATAGTTAAAGCATCTGGAGTTCCGAGAGGCATTTTGAGTGCTTCCCGGTGGAACCGTTTAATGAAACATTCAGTCGTTTCATTATGTCGTTGTTTGATTTTGATGAGAGCAAATATAGTCATGTCGTTGGTTTCCTCATAAAATCGTTCCAAGAATATTTGTTTGAAGCCAGCGAAAGAGGTTATGCACCCATCTGGTAAACTATGATACCAGTCATATGCTGCACCAGCTAAACGGCCAACAAATACTCTAGTAAGAAGAGCATCATTTGGTTGAAGTTGGTCAGTCATTACTTCAAAGTGATTGAGGTATTGACTTAGAGACGTGCTGCCATCAAATAACATAATAGTAGGGGGCTTATATTTAGAAGGAAATTGGACCTCTTTCCATTCTATGGGATAGGGCTGTTTGATCCCAAGCTTCTGTAGGCCATCCTTCTGTTTGAAAGCTTCAAATTGAGTACGTAAAAGTTTTACGGCCTCATTGGTATCTCCTATTGATTGTGGAGTAGTATATTAATTTAATGTGTTAGGAGGGGGTACTGCATGATAAGTACCACCCCTGTACCAGATTGACTTAGAATAGCCTGTGCAGGAATGGAAGCAGTGTGAGGAGATTGTACCCCCAGATCAATATTGGTGGGAGCTGATATCGTCATAGGTTCTTGAGTCGAAATTAGATTCGCGACTGGTGGAACTGTATGTTGTGCCATAATCATAGTATGCATTGTAACGCCCCAGTCCTAAAATACGTAGGACTAGGTACATCGACATGCCAGCTGTATACATACGAAGTACACTCCAATATCTAGAAACCTTGTATGTATACATAAGCTGTAAAATGCAGTAGAACCATAATAACTAAATCTCATCCACTAGATAAATAAATGATATAAAAGCAATTTTAAATTTATCATGTATACAATCGTTGGACGGAGACAAAGTCCACTACCAACTATCTCAAATAAAATGTACAAGGAGTGATCGATAAAATAACGAGATGAACCAAGCGCAATCGTCTTCGAAAGAATGGAGAAGATCACGGCCTTGGCTAGAACACCTGCAAAATCACAGAAGCACACACCTGGAGAGATAACCAGGTCCTCAGAGGGACGTAACAAGATACATAAAGAATATGCCATAATAAACTGAATATATAATATGTCACAAACCGAAATAAGTAACAAGACGACAATAAGGTAATCTAACCGTACTACAGTGTTTATGCAGTTAAGAACAAACCTCCAACGCATAGGCACTCTGGCTCAGTAGCAGTAATCTCAGGTATGGCCCATCATGATACCAGGGACCTCAAAGCATAACATTTATCGAATGTCAGAGGCCAGCAGTAAATCAGTATCAGGATCCAAGACCGTATCTCCCGTGGAGATAACCGACAATAGGGAAGTGCATACTTGGCCCATACGTCAAGGAACTGTTCTTTCCACCCAATGCCTAACAGAGTCACATCCATGTCTCATAAACCTCTACTAACTGCTAAGTCTCCTAACATGCCTCTATTAGCAATTAGCCCTATCGCATGCGCATGGGGGATCAGCCCACACACAACAACCTCTACATGCTACTCATCTCATACATCCTCATGGTACAACTGTGTTAAGGTATATGCGATACACTACAGACGGTAGTCTCTTAACTCTAAGTCCATATGCAGTCAAAGGATAATAACATAGTATATCTAATATCACAGAGCAGACAGTAAATCAGGAACGGTAAAAAAACTGGAAATAAATGAACAGTAATATGTAATAATATGCAACTGAATATAAACAGTATAATGGCAAGGTATCTTGCCTGAGGGTGGTGCGAGAAGCAGCAAAATCCAACAATCAGAATCGTCAACACGAAAGTCAAAATCCACAAGAAGCTCCGGATGCTTAAAGTGGGAATCTGTTGTTGTTGATGATGATGATGCCGTCGTCGCGGGACTGCTGTCGCGTGGCTGCGTTGCAGTGTACGAGGCTGAGTGCGCTCACCGGGGATAGGTGGACGAGGGTGGAGGAAGGAGGAGGAGAGGATTGGTTTTTAGGGTTTTCCAAAACTCATATATATATATATATATATATATATATATATATATATATATATATATATACATATATATATATATATATATATATATATATATATATATATTAGGGAAGGGTCGACCTCCATATGTTGCTGCTACTTATTTGTATAAAGGGGGGGGGGGGTCGGCCCCTTTGTAGTAGCAGCTTGCTGCTGCTAATGTATATTTGGTGGTCGGTTGCCCATGGTGGGGCCGACCACCACTTGCATATTTTTTTTTCTTTTTCTTTTCTTTTCTTTCTCATACTTATTTACTTATATATATATATATATATATATATATATATATATATATATATATATATATACCTATATTTTTTATTTTTATTTTTTTACCTATATATACCTATATATACCTATATATATACCTATATTTATACATGTATATATCCATAAATACACCAAAAATCTATTTAAAATCCAAATACCATCAAAAAGTCAACTATCCAATTATTTAATATATTTGACATATCTACATATATATAAATTCAATCCTTAATAAATCAACTCAAAAATAATAATAATATTTAAATAGGAAAGCATATTTATTAAATCTCCACCAATTTGAAATAAAAGTTTAATATTATCTAACTATATATATGATGCATCAAAAATATATTTTTACATATATACACAAATTTAAATTGCCATAAAAGGGCAACAATAATAATATCAAATAATATCAACAATAATAAAATATCTATTTAATTTTCACAAAATAACTTTAGTAATAATAAAATAATAAAAATTGTTCCAACGTGTGAACTTTGCCACACACCCTCATTTGGGCCCAGAAAATATACCATTTTTGTAACACATTATTAAATAATAAAACGTAAATTTTTGTACCACTAATTAATATTTAGAAAATATTCCCCCAAACCTTAAAATAAATTAAAAAATATTTTACACCCATAAAATATGCATCCATGGTCGTCATTGATCACCCCACATGTCTACTTGGGCTTAAATTTGGTCCGGGCCCAGTTCGGACTGAATTGGCCAAACCGGGTCATTAAAAAATAAATAAAACCATAAATTGTATAAATTTATTTTTAAGTCTAATAAAATAAATAATTAATTAATTAAAAACTAGGGGTTTTACATCCTACCCAACTTACAAGAATTTCGTCCTCGAAATTTAAGATTTTTAGGGTAGATAGGGTTGGAGAATGGGAAGAGTTTGTCAATACCAAAATACAATTAAATTTTGGAGGAGGCAATAAAACGACGTTCAACACTACCTATGCAATAGAAAATTATGGAGTCGATATATACAAAAATATATCATGGTTAGGGAATTGAATAAGGGTTGCCAGTGAAGGTAGCAAAATTTCGATAATCCAATTTGGAGAATAATAAGGAATTGAGTAGATCAAGGAGAATAATTTAGACATTTGAGAGATGTGGTTCCTAGAGAGAAACTGGAGACTAATCGCCTCGATTGAGAGTTTGATTTAAGTGAATGATTAGAATCATTTTCGAGTACTCAAGAACAATTAGAAGGACACGATAATAATTCTAGGGTTTAGAAATGAGGAGTAGTTAAAGGCGAGGATATAGCCACATGAGTCGGTCGGTGGCTATCTACCTTTGTGTATAATTAACCGATTGGGCAACCAAAGATGATATCTTGTGTCGATCTATCAAGTACAGTATCTGGTCTTTCTAAAGTAAGTAAAGCCCACAACAAGAAGAGTTCAAAGACGATGCTATTTAGTACGAAATACGAGGTTCATAGGTGACGGAAATAATTCGAATGAGAGTCGTCAATGCTGTCGCGGATGAAACTCTAAGGCAAGTTTGCTATGTCTCCATCCACGTAGAATAATATGTGATAAGCGAACCAAAGTGCAATAGGTTGATCAGACCATCATGCACCGGTTCTGATTAGCCAATATGTTATTGGGTGCACCCAATAAAATATGTCATGATCAAGCTTGATAACGAAATAAGCTTGCAAAATTGAAGCTAAGTTAGCAGCGTGAGATAGTCAAAATATGAGCAAGGGAGGTACTGATGAAGGAAATTTTAAATAGTCCCAGATCTTTTAAAATCAAGGCTTGCCCGAAGTGTGAGCCTATACAGTTGTCCTAGTGTTTCTTCATTTATGGCTTGGTAGACTAGATAAGGTAGGGTCCTCTGAATTTAGAGTCTAAGTGAACTTACCAATGTGGTTCATAAGGGAAAAGGTTTGTTAGGTGGTGAGGTATTCTACCCAACTTACAAGAGTTAAACTAATAGTATCATGGAACAATGGGTCAAGCAATCAAGATAAAGTACAAATTTGAGCATTTACGGAATTAAGTAGAATAAAATCACATATCGGTCGAAAGAATTTAGTCGAGATGGAATCCCTATCCGTGGTCGAAAAATATATCGGTATCGTGGTAAAGATTATAGTTTGGCCATTTCGACCAGAAAGTCATACCCAGAAAATAGAGGACAAGAAGATGTGTTTTAGTGGGACATGATATATCTATCACCCAAAACTTATAAATATCACAACTCAAAAAGCAAATCAATTTTATACTTGTGCAAGGATGTATAACTATAACCCAATAAATCATAAATATCAAATCTCAAAAAGCCAATCAATTTCTTAAACCAAGTATAAAATTCTATAAATCCTTTGGTGTTTACTATTTAGAAATCTCAAGATAAAAACCTTCCTTGGTAGTATCCTACTTTACAAATTACTAATCATTAATTCACACAAAAAAAGCCCATTTTTAACTCAATTAGTCTTGAATGTATTCCAATTGCCAATATAACCATTCTAGCCATGTGTTTGACCTATGAGCATATACTAGTGTAGTCATCTTCCTAGTTGTTACTTAGCACGAAAATATGAATCGACGGTAGAAAGGAATCAAGCAAGATGCAGTTTAAGGAAGTCGAACGAGAGTTCGAAATTTGAAACCAAGGGAAGAGGTCAAGCTGTATGGATGAGATTCCTAGATTCTAATCCTATGTTGCAGGCTCACATCGGTACAATTACGTAACCGAAATGATAAACTTGACCTCCATGGGCCACCATAAAAACATGTAACGCCCTAGTCCCAAAATACGTAGGACTAGGTACATCGACATACGAGCTGTATACATACGAAGTACACTCCAATATCTGGAAACCTTGTATGTATACATAAGCTGTAAATTGCAGTAGAACCATAATAACTAAATCTCATCCACTAGATAAATAAATGATATAAAAGCAACTTTGAATTTGTCATGTATACAATCGTTGGGCGGAGACAAAGTCCACTACCAACTATCTCAAATAAAATGTAAAAGGAGTGATCGATAAAATAACGAGACGAACCAAGCGCAATCGTCTTCGAAAGAATGGAGAAGATCACGACCTTGGCTAGAACACCTGCAAAATCACAAAAGCACACACCTGGAGAGATAACCAGGTCCTCAGAGGGACGTAACAAGATACACAAAGAACATGCCATAATAAACTGAATATATAATATGTCATAAACCGAAATAAGTGACAAGACGACAATAAGGTAATCTAACCGTACTACAGTGTTTATGCAGTTAAGAACAAACCTCCAACGCATGGGCACTCTGGCTCAGTAGCATTAATCTCAGGTATGGCCCATCAGGATACCAGGGACCTCAAAGCATAACATTCATCGAATGTCAGAGGCCAGCAGTAAATCAGTATCAGGATCCAAGACCGTATCTTCCGCGGAGATAACCGGCAATAGGAAAGCGCATACTTCGCCCTTACGTCAAGGAACTGTTCTTCCCACCCAATGCCTAACAGAGTCACATCCATGTCTCATAAACCTCTACTAACTGCTAAGTCTCCTAACATGCCTCTATTAGCAATTAGCCCTATCGCATGCGCATGGGGGATCAGCCCACACACAATAACCTCTACATGCTACTCATCTCACACATCCTCGTGGTACAACTGTGTCAAGGTATATGCGATACACTACAGACGGTAGTCTCTTAACTCTAAGTCCATATGCAGTCAAAGGATAATAACATAGTATATCTAATATCACTGAGCAGACAGTAAATCAGGAACGGTAAAAAACTGGAAATAAATGAACAGTGATATGTAATAATATGCAACTGAATATAAACAGTATAATGGCAAGGTATCTTGCCTGAGGGTGGTGCGAGAAGCAGCAAAATCCAATAATCAGAATCGTCAACACGAAAGTCAAAATCCACAAGAAGCTCCGGATGCTTAAAGTAGGAATATGTTGTTGTTGTTGATGCCGTCGTCGCGGGACTGCTGTCGCGTGGCTGCGTTGCGGCGTACGAGGCTGAGTGCGCTCGCCGGGGATAGGTGGATGAGGGTGGAGGAAGGAGGAGGAGAGGATTGGTTTTTAGGGTTTTCCAAAACTCATAGATATATGTAACACTTATATATATATGTATATTAGGGAAGGGTCGACCTCCATATGTTGCTGCTACTTATTTGTATAAAGGGGGGGTCGGCCCCTTTGTAGTAGCAGCTTGCTGCTGCTAATGTATATTTGGTGGTCGGTTGCCCATGGTGGGGCCGACCACCACTTGCATTTTTTTTTCTTTTCTTTTCTTTCTCATACTTGTTTACTTATATATATATATATATATATATATATATATATATATATATATATATATATATATATATATATATACACCAAAAATCTATTTAAAATCCAAATACCATCTAAAATTCAACTATCCAATTATTTAATATATTTGAGCATATCTACATATATATAAATTCATTCCTTAATAAATCAACTCAAAAATAATAATAATATTTAAATAGGAAAGCATATTTATTAAATCTCCACCAATTTGAAATAAAAGTTTAATATTATCTAACTATATATATGATGCATCAAAAATATATTTTTACATATATACACAAATTTAAATTGCCATAAAAGGGCAACAATAATAATATCACATTAATATCAAATAAAATCAACAATAATAAAATTTCTATTTAATTTTCACAAAATAAATTTAGTAATAATAAAAATTGTTCCAACGTGTGAACTTTACCACACACCCTCATTTGGGCCCAGAAAATATACCATTTTTGTAACACATTATTAAATAATAAAAACGCAAATTTTTGTACCACTAATTAATATTTAGAAAATATTCCCCCAAACCTTAAAATAAATTAAGAAATATTTTACACCCATAAAATATGCATCCATGGTCGTCATTGATCACCCCACATGTCTACTTGGGCTTAAATTTGGTCCGGGCCCAGTTCGGGCTGAATTGGCCAAACCGGGTCATCAAAAAATAAATAAAACCATAAATTGTATAAATTCATTTTTAAGTCTAATAAAATAAATAAATAATTAATTAAAAAATAGGGGTTTTACATGCATGCATGTCATCATCTCAGCTATGTTCTTCAAACTAGCCTCTAAAGCAGCAATTATCTGCTCTTGACTGGAAGAAGTAGAGGTATCTTGATCTTCTGTGACGGCATAAGCAGTCACTTCCCTAGCCTTTGAAGACAAGCTAGTGGAAAGAATGGTCCTTTTAAAACTTTTACTGTCAGCGTCAAAGTCACATAAAGAACTATCCCCAAAATAAGTGATAGGGATATCTTTTTGACTGAAGGAATCTTGGTTTAAATCAAGAAGATTCTTTTGACCAATTGTATCTCGACTTTTTGATCTGGTATATTGGTATACTCCTTCACCGGATTCATGAATCCGATCTCAGTATTGCTGACTAGGATTGCGGGATGCATTACGTCTTGGACGTTTTCCACCTCCAGTACTTCGAGATGCCATATTGACAGAAGCGTAGAGAAGTTCATCTTTATCTACTATGATTGGTTCAGGAGTTTGAACATAATTCAAACGGTCAAAGACGGACCACTTGGCTGACTGACAGCAGCATTTGATGACAACTTCATGATGGTGGTTGCAATGATGTTCTTGTTGTTGGACCTGGCCGCCGGATGGGATGGATTTACAACCTTTCGTTTCTGTATTAAGAGTTCACGGAGGTCGCTAACAGGACGGAAAGAAGTTGCAGGAACGTAGTCCTTGATGATATTCGGGACATGGTTCCTGTTCCTGAGATGTCCTGTACCTTGAGTTTACAAGAACGTGCTAAGCTGGTTAGCATAGGTCACAGGATCTTTCACCTCAACATTCTTCCTCTGGTGTAAGTTAGCAACTGGTGCGGGTTGCGCTTGATGAATCTTGTGATTTCCCGAGGTTGAGCCTAATTAGCATCTGTTGATATAGATGCGCAAGTCTGACAGGGGAGCCGCTTGTGTATCAACTTGAGATACTAGTAGTTTGTCTCGTCGAGATCTTGAAATACATAAGGTTGGTAGATCCTGCCCTGATCTCTTTGGAGTAGGCATGATGCCCTTTTGCATGGAAGGTTTGTTCTGAATGGAACTCATCTTCCCGATAGAGGTTTGGCTGTCTCTATTAAGGAGAGCAGTACTTTTTACCCAATCTACGACTCGAGCAGAATGAGGAAAAGTTAAAGATCATTTTCCTTGATTTAGTGATTTCTCATAAAGCTTCTGATTTGGTGGAAAAGAGTGCTTCTCTTTACATTACATTAGTGTACAAGTTCGTGCAGGTTGTGCCAAGGCATGAACCTGCACAAATTGTGCCGAAGCTGGAACACGCACAAATTGAGTTGAAGAAGAAAAGGCCAAAGGGTACTTTCCCTTGTTTTGGACAGTAGTGTGTCGAGACAGAGTCTCCTTTGATTTCAGGGTCGGAGAAGTAGAGGGATTAACCAAAAGGCTATTTTCCTTAGGTTGCACCGAAACATTGATGGGTGCGAGTTGCGCAGAAGTAGGAACAGGCGCAGGTTGCACCGAAAAGAGAGGGCTGAAGGGCACTTTCCCTTGTTTTGGACATGTCACAACCCGCACCCTAGAGTTAGGGCACGAGAACGTAACGACGCCCAGCCTACGCCGCAGTGTCGGCGGTAGAACGTTGTCCTAGGTCACAACATCTAACAATATAAAGCTAAGCAGTTTATACTCCCCGAATGGGGGTGACATAGCAGATACAAATTCAATCACATCTAAGGTAGAGCATGATAAGGATAGATAAAACATAAAATCCAAAATAAATACAGGAGATAGAAGTCTAAGTGTCTAAGATACATGAACCCAGAAGTACATCTCAAAACTAAATTAAAGATACAGTAATCCACAAAGTAAATACAACTCCAGACAAAATGAAATAACTACCTAAACAACCTCTAATGTGTCTCCTCTAGGCTAGCAGGCACCTCCAGGCTATCTGTAAAATTTATCAACAGGTCCAGTCAGGACTGGAGCGAGCACAGTACATCTCAACAGATCATGGCAGGTTAGAAAATATATAACATGCAGTAAAGTAAGATACAGGTACTGAGAAAAAGCAGTATGTAAATAGGAAGAGCTGTAATAGAAATATCTACTATACATAGAGAACTAGCAGTGACTAGTGAGTCAGAGTACAACATGAACATGTAAATGGCCTGGGATGATTCAATGAAGACACTACGGAATGATTCAATGAAGATACTACTGGTGTATTATTCACATGTCCACTTCTACTCCCCCGTACCCCCAATCAATACACAAGAATCCAGCCAGGTTATGTTATATGATTCCATGCAAGGCCCGCGAAGGGTGATACATGGATGTCCCATAAATGGGAAGTCTGGGGGTTATCCAACTGTGTAAGATTCAAGAGACTCTGTGATCATGAGGGTACATGTCACAAGTAATCAAGTGAACCAAGAAGCATAGTGATACGCCATGTAAGTGAAACGCACAGAACACGTAGTACCCGATGCTCCCTAAGGATAACATCTCAAGAAAGGATCCATATAGTACCAATCCGTGTGACCATCGTGACAGTACGAGTAAAGTAATCTACTGCAGGAAATAATTCTAAGCAGGATATGAAATGATCAGAGAATGTACTCGCCTCGATAACCTGAACAGCTGATAAGTATAGGGGGGTCTCACTGAAGCCACAGAGTCTTATTTAAAGCAACACAGGTTACAAGGGGTTTCAAGTTGTAATAAATGAATCTCTATAATCAATCTACATTATTCTAGGTTCTTCTAAGTCAAAACAACTCTAGGTCGACTCCGGTCAATAATCTACTCAAACTAGGTCAAGTGTTGACTTACAATTGACTTTGGGTCAACTGGTCAACTCTGGTCAAACAGGGTCAATTCTAGTCTAATATAAAGTGTACTTCGTTATTTGTACGTCGAAACTTACGACACGCAAATCGAGATAAGGAGATTATCGGTAAGGTTGATAATCTTATTATAGTGATCCACGTGTCCAACTTGTCAATTTCAGCGATATGAGATCACTGGAATTGACTGATCTCAGTTTCATTGTACTAATCCCGAAATACGAACATTATATGGATTAATCATTAATTAATTATAAAACGGTTAAACTCAGAGAAACTATCAACAAACATTGTCGGACGATGAAATAGACATCGCCAACGTGTCCAGAATGCTCAAATTAGCTAGGATAGCCTACCCAACGGTCCAATTTGGACACAAGGGCAAAAAGGTAATTTCGGGTCAAAACGGTGTCCGTGTCGGAGCCGTTTTGCACCGAAAAATGTGCAAGAAAACAAGTCTACAAAATATAACCAATTATATGTCCACAAAACCAGAATGACGATACGAACCCAACGGCATCTCTAGAATTGGATTCCGTTGACCCGAACTCAATTTGGCCCGTTGACCAGAACTTGAAATTCCGGTTTGCACGGAAATGCGTGCCAGAGCCAAAGTTTTCAAAACTTAGCAAACTACCTGTCAACGAGTCCAGAATGATGATACGAACTCAACGGTATCTCCGGAATTGGATTTCGATGAGCCGATCTCAAAATGACCTGTTGACCCGGATATTGGTATCTGACTTGCACCGAAATACGTGCCCGATCCAATGTCCACCAAAACCTAGCAAATTATATGTCAACGAGTCCAGAATGACGATACGAACTCAACGGTATATCCGGAATTGGATTCCGATGAGCCGACGTCAAAAAGCCCCGTTGACCCAGAATGTGGGACCCACTTTGCACCGAAAAACGTGCCAGGGCCCATGTTCTCCAAAACTAACAAATTTTATATGAAAACATGCCAGAACGATGCCACAAGTCTAATGGTGGTGTCAGAAATAAAATCTGGAATCCCGTGTTCAAAAATAGAATTTTATAAGTTGGAAATTACGAATTCGGACGGCCAACTTTGGCGTCGAATTCAACCAATCAAACAAGCTCACAATGAAACGAAACTGGAGGGGTAGTAAGAGGGTTATAGCAGCTTCGCACCGGAACTGGTAGCACGCCAAACGGAGCTGCGATGGAGGAGATACAAGCTGACGAAGTTCGCCCCGCAAAACTGTCCAAATTTAATACAATTTAAACGGTCAACTTGGTGGCCGATTTTCATGTATCAAACGATAAAATTAACGGACGAAAATTGACAAAGATGAAGATGGATATATCGAGATTGCGACGGAGCAAAGAAATCGTCGATCCAACGGTCGGATCTCCGGGAAAACATGCACGAAGTCGCTGCGACGGAGCGCCAAAACGAACTCGATCCCACGCGCGTCACGACGGGACGTCGTTCAAAACGCACGAATCGCCTCGACGGCGCGTCCCGGAGGACGGTGGCCGTCATGGGAGGACATGCCAAGGTTGGGCGCACCCGGGGGAAATGGTCGCCGGGGGCACGACGGCCGACGGCGGCGGCGAAGCCCGCACGCGCGCGCGGCCGTTCCGGCCTGCTGCTGTGCTGTCCCTGCTGCGAGCTGCTGCTAATGCAGCGAGACGCGCCTGGCCCGGCGAAGACCCGGCCTGGCGGAGGGCGGTGTGGTGGAGGAGAATAGGTGGTCGGTCGACTTCCAGGAGTGGTGGTGGCGGTGTAGGAAGGCCATGGTGATGGTGTTCATCTAATAGAATGGAGAGATGGATGTGAGGAGAAGAATGGAGGAGAAAGAGTCGATGGTGGCATGGCCGGCCGGGGGGCCACGGCCAGGGTGGGGCTGGGCCGACCAGGGGAGGAGGAAGGTCGGGCATGGAGGGGGTCGAGTGAAATGGTGATGGTGGTCGAGTTTTGCATGGAAAGGTGCTGATGTGTGTTGTTGTATAGTTTGTGTAGGAAAACAAAGAAAGGAGAGAGAGAAGGAATGAGTTCATTAATGAGAGGGAGAGAGAAATGCCTTCCCTAGAAATTAGGGCCGGCCTACCCATTTGTTGGTTGCTATGAATGTGAGGGGGGGAATCAATGGTTATGATTAATGTAGGGAGATCCAAGGGTCGAGATTAAATGGAGAATTAGATCATTCCAATGGAAATTAAAATCAATGGAGATTTTCCCATTAAATATTAAAAATAGGTAAAATAAGTACTTGATATTTTTGGGCAAGAATTATGAGGGTGTCATGATGGAGAATAACATGGAGCTGGACTGGACTCGATGGAGCCGAATTGGATCCAAAACCGAACATGATGCAATAATCGAATTAAAATTAGGCGTTGATGATCATGAGTAAATAAGTTGCACATGGGGATTCCAATAAATGGGACACAAGTGGCGGACGGGTAGTAGGCTCAATGTGGGCCATGTCCATAACTGGGGCGGACAGGTTTTGGTCGACTGGGGACCCGCAAATCAAGTTGGAAAATGAATGTGACGTCGTAGAGTGAAATAAAATCGGGTCACGTGTCGGGAAAGTTGTACGAATCAAATGGAGCACAAAATAACGTGTCTGAGTGGGACACGAAGGTCATGGGTGACGAGCGTCTCGAGTAGATCATCAATGAGGAGTTGGTTTCAAGAAACTGACTGGTCTTGTGCTCCCAATTTAAACGTCATGGTAACGCGCTGAAAATGATCAAGAAAAGAGTGGAAAAAATAAATAACAATCAAATGGTCTAAACTGACCCAAAGTTCAGCGAAGCAGAAAGAGCACAAGGGAACAAGTTTGGATGGGACACTATATACCGTCATGAAGGTAATCATGTCCACTCCAAAACTCATGAAGAAGATTTTCAGAGTTGAACATCCCTGATACTCCAAATATCAATGGCATGAAAAAGTATACTTACAGATAAATAAATAGAATAAAATATTTATCAAAACCAAATAATCAGAAAAACAAAATAAAATGAAAAAAATTCAACCCGAAATTCAGGGTGCTCACAGGACAACAGTGTGTTAAGACAGAGTCTCCTTCGATTTCAGAATCGGAGAAGTAGAGGGATTAGCCAAAAGGCTATTTCCCTTAGGTTGTGCCAAAATATTGACGGGCGCGAGTTGCGCAGAGGCAGAAGATTGGGCCGCCGAGGCCTTAGGAGTCCAGACAGAGCGAGTCTTGCTCTTAACAGCGGCAAAAGTGCGCTTGGCACCCCCAGCATTGATCATAGTCTCGTAGGCTGTCTGGTCGACTTTAACGACCAGAGTTTTCTGCGTCTTGCTGATTGATGCGATATCACATTGAGTTGTCACTTTCTCGTCGGAGGAGAAAGTCATCCCCAGCAGAGTCGCCATTTTGTTTGCAAAGAATAAAAATTTTATTACAAACTAAGAAAAAAAGTACAGGAGTATAATTGATTTTTGGGGAAGTATAATTATAGGAATCTGATCAGAAGACGATCACTTTATCCCTTGGTCGATGTGATATCGAAGACACGAGCCTCTGGAGAATGCAGCAGCACTTTAGCAGGAGATGATGATCACTCTTGATGATTTGAGAATGATTTGAAACTCTATTTATAGAGTTCATGAAATAACTATTTTGTAGTTATTCTGGATTGCGCGCGCTTCAGATTGCGTGCTCCCTGTTCACTTGCACAAACGGTTGTATTAACTGCTATGGACGCATGGCATCGCTTAATTGAGATACGCATGGTCGTAGGCAGTGTAGTGAGCATGTTCTGCGAAGCTAGTGGCTTGCGCACCACGTCACTCTATCTTGAACACCATTTGAACACTTTACGCATGCTTTATCAGATTGCACGAGGGCACAATGCAACAACCTGCGCGAGCGGTTTCCACCAATTGCCGTAGACGTATGGCATCGTTTGATTGAGATGCACGTGGTCGTGGGCAGTATAGTGGGCACGTTCTACGAAGTTGATGGCTTGCGCGCCACGTCACCCTGTTTTAAACTAAGAGTTGATCAAGTGGCACCACTTTGTTAGGCTGCACATAGGCGCAACTTAACGGCTAGCGCCTTTTGACTAGGTCTTCTGTGTTGTACTGATTAATCCCTGCGCCATTCAGTGACTTGTGCCAACCAGCTGTCAGTATTAATTACATGCTGACAAAGCCTTCTCGAGCATCGCGTTGTACGGGATTCGAAGAGATTTTCCTTAATCTCCGAGCTGTCAGTTGTCAGGTAATGATGACATCGTTACAGCTTCTCGAGGAAGTGCACCACTTGTCGCTCCGTGCATCCTGACTCCAGCGCAACCTGGTGATGGCGCAATCTGAAGCTGCGCACCTTGATGATTCGGCGCAACTTGATTGGTTTGGCGCCATCAGATGATTGAAGGCTTTAATGAGTGGCGCCTTTTAATTTTTAGGCTCTACAGCTCCTAGCGGTTCACTATGTAAGGCTTGTGGCTTGGTTAACTCGGTCGAAACCGAGTATTGGGGAAACTTACCGTTGTCACCGAATCGATCACGGACAAGTACATAAGAACCTTTCCAACTGATGGATTGGTTTCTCTTAAAACACATCCAAGAGTTTTCTCTGGATGTTTTGTTACTGATTTTGTTGCTTAGTTTTGATGGATGTTTTTTTGAATGATTTTCGATGATTTAATTCTTGCCCGTTTTCATCGATTTGCATAGCATTCATTCTTGAGAATTCTGAGAGAAGAGAACATAACGAGACGGAGTATTAACCAAACTTTTGGTGCCATTGCAGACTGACGCATGACGGAAGGCTAAGCGTGCAAGCGTTTCCCTTTCTCTCTCTGCGATTCTCTAAATTGGTGAGTGTGGATCTCTGTGGTGGTTTTGTCCCTCTCGCTATTCCTTCATGTCAACTAAATAATTGTCTTGCAATATCTGTTGATCGATATCAAGTTGCTAATGCCACAAGTCAATACCACTAAGAAGCTAGAGAATAAAATTGAATGAATCGATTATACTGTTAACAACATTGAGATTATTCTCGTCCCTTTGAACATGGAAATGAAACCAATTGATGCCTATGATGGTGGAATATGAAATATTTGAATGAATATGTGCCTAGTACCTCAATATTCTATGCACACTATAATTGTCGAGTCAGACACACATTCGCATGACCGGGGACAACTTGTATACAAGGGGGTGACTGCTTCCTCGGACGGTATGCCTAGCGCTGGGGCCGATCCGACCATGGAAGAAGTGTAAACGTACTTTAAGGGTACGTGGTGTCGGGACATTTCATTAGGGCTTGCAACCCAAGTGAAATGGCACACCGATTACCTTTCGAAGTCCTATATGGCAACGTCCGAAAATGGTACACTAACACCAATGGTCATGTTGTAAGGATGTATGCTAATCAATGTCTTATGCAGGGGCGGTAAGTATATTATTATTATCCTGTATCTTATGCAGGAAAGCTGGATTCGACCAATGGTAAAGTAAACATGGTTCATAAAATTCCATGTTGCCTTAATTGTGATTTTCTCTAAATGTTGTATGTTCCTAATAAGCTCATGATTTAAAATGCTTATCATTAATAAAATGTTGGTTTAGCTGAGTAGGCCAACGGGGCTCATCAGCGCATTGTTATAATGTGATGACCCCTCCTCCACAGGTACTGGAGAAGGCTCAGGCGCACGACCGAACTAAGGCTTTCTGAATTGCTACTACTTTCAAGTTGTTTTTCCTAAAGACGCACAAAGTATTACGGAGCTTCAAAGATTGCTACTTACATTTCAAATTACTAAAGGGGCATGATGTATGGAACGAGAAGTTATTTTATGGCAGCCTATCAGTTGTACTTCTTTTCATGAATCAATGTAGCCAAAGAGACATTTCAAATAGTATCGGAAAAAGTTGTATTCTGACTATAATTATCAATAAAATGAGTATTTCTTCTTCCTATATTGTGTCCTCAATGTTTACGAAATATGGCTGGGTTTCAAATATTTCTAAATGACATAACAGTGCACGTTCTTGCCTTGTACAAGTGCAACACCCGACTTGTACGACATCATGCCTTAGCGAGGACGAACGATTCGTCACGAATCGAAGCGAGGACGAAAGATTCCCCGAATTGGGGTATGACAATACTGATCGGTATCCTGTGTATTTTACGATCTGCCGTATGTACCAGTCAGCTAAGATCTCGGTGGACTATCCAACTCTTAACGGCAAAAAGTGAGTTGACTTCGTGAGTCGATCCATAATTACCCAAACTGCGTCCTTCCTGTTAGGGATCCGTAGAAAATTCAGTGACAAAATCCAAGGCAATATGTTCTCACTTCCACTCAGGAATGGAAAGTGGCTGCAACAACCCTGCGGTCCTCTGATGCTCTTGCTTGACCTACTGACAGACCAAACATCTTGTTACAAAATATGCAATCTCTCTCTTCATTCTGTGCCACCAGTAATACTGCTTCAAGTTCTGACATCTTTATACCTCCTTGATGAATCAAATAGATAGAAATGTCTTCTTCAGTCATCAACTCATGTCTCAACTCTCCATTGGAACATACATGAGATTTTTGCACCTTAATGTTTTGTCCTTATGGATACGCAGTCATGTCTGCAATCCAGCTTTCATCCTTTCTCGAGGTCTTCGAAACCTTGCATCGGTAGGCAAAGCTGCCTTAATCCTATCCACAAGTGACGACTGCACTACAAGACTAGCCAATACTCCTTGTTGTACTGGCATAATACTTATATTCCAAGCTTCTGATATCGGTGTCGGCCACGACTCTACTGTAGCTATCTTTTTAGGATCAACTGAGATTCCTTCTCCTGAGATAATATACCCAAGGAAATGAACTCTATCAAGACAAAATTCACACTTACTAAGCTTGGTATACAATCTCTCTTACCTTAAAGCCTCTAGAATGATGCGAATAAGTTATTTATGCTCCTCTCGAATCTTTGAATACACCAAAATGTCATCAATAAACACCATTACAAACTTATCCAAATATGGGTGGAACACCTTATTCATCAAGCTCATGAAAACTATTGGCGCGTTGGTTAAACCAAACGACATCACCAAGAACTCATAATGTCCATACTTGGTCCTGAAAGCTGTCTTCGTTATAGCTTTCTTCCTTACCTTGATATGATGGTAACCCGATCTGAGGTCAATCTTCGAAAATATAAAAGCTCCATCCAACTGGTCGAACAAATCATCAATCGCGATAACGGACACATTTTCTTGATTGTCGCAGCATTAAGGGATCTGTAATCAATACACAAGCGAACTAATCCGTCCTTCTTCGGCATAAAAAAGATAGGTGCTTCCTATGGCGATACACTGGCTCTAATAAACCCATTGCCTTGAAGATCATCAACTTACTTCTTTAACTCTTCTAACTCCTTTGGCACTAACCTGTACACGATGAGGTGACAGGCTCTGCCCCCAGAATCAAGTTGATGGTGAATTCTACTTCCCGATCAGGTGGCAAGCCTGTAAGTCATCAAAAAATACATCCATAAAATTCGATACGATCTTCCGATACTCAACCTCGATATTCGTGTTGTTTGCTTTAAGCGTAGGTGTAGTACCCTATTATCTAGCTCCACGAAAAAACTCAAACTCCGGGTGTCTAGCTGGTCTAAAGATAACTCGTCCAAGCCAGCAATCCAGTGTCACATGGTATTGACTTATCCAGTCCATACCAAGTATGACGTCATAATCCGACATGAAAAGATTAAGAATTGTGTCCACATCTATCTTCCACAAAAAACTACCGAACAAGATCTACATGTGTCACTAACTGGGATAATACCACCTCCCGTTAGATTCTTCATGACCTTAGGGAGAGGCAAGGTTACTACTCTATGTGTGGCTACGAAGCTAGCAGAAATAAAAGAGTGCGATGCTCCAGAATCAAATAATGCTACAGCAGGTAATAAAGCTACTAATATAGTACCTACTATAACATTGTATGCAATCTGCTCCTCCTCAACGGTCATGGCAAAGGCCTGCCAACGTCCATGGGCTGGTGCCCTCTTCTGCTGCTATTGGGCCTATTGGAATACCGCTGCCTAAGGTGCCAAGGGTGGTCTCGGTTGAAATCCTCCTAGTAACGATGGTTGCATGCCTCCAACTCCTGCATATGGTGCTCTCGATGCCTGGTATATTGGCCTAGGTGGCTGATGTGCTAGTCTTGGTGCTAGTGGGTGTGTTGTCGGTGTCACTCTCTGGAACTCCCAGTAGTCTCATGTTGAATGCTGACTCGATCCACAGCCCAAGCATAATCCTAGCCATCATCAACACGCCTTCATGAAGTGTCCTTTCTTGCCGCAATAATGGCAAGTAGGTAGTGTTGATGTTGAAAGTAAAGATGGTCACTGTTGCTGGTTATTCAATTGCTTCTTTGTCAGTGCTCCTATATGTGCTTTATCTGGTGTAAAGGGCCTCTTATAGCATGCCTCCTTTCGGTGGACTCGCTCCAAGTATTGGCCTGCCGTGAGGACCCCTGAGTATGTGGTAGGTGCAGCGGCTCCAATAAGCTCCTGTAGTCTATAGTTGAGCTTGTCGTAGAATTTTTCTGCATTTTCCTCCCCTATTTAGATTAGTGTAGGTGCCAAGCGGCTCAGTCTTAGAAACTCTATATTCTATTCTCCCGCGGTCATGTTGTCTTATACAAGATGTAGAAATTGACTTCGAAGCTCCGCTCTGAAGGTAGCCGGGATATACATCTCTTGGAAGAGTTTGGAGAATTCCTCACAAGTGACATTATCCGAGCTAAGCCGTCTTTCTTCTGTGAGCCACCAGTGGTGAGCATTTTAGTCAGCGGCATCCTGACGGCAATCATCCAACGGTCCTTTGGTAGATAGGTTGCCTCCAACTGGTGTTGAATGTTGGTGAGAAACTCGGAAACTTCTGTGGGCAATTCCGAAAATTTGGTTGGCTTTAGCTGACGAAAGTCTGCAATTGTTCCCATTGCTGGCTGACGAGCTAGTGGAGTTATCCTCTTTAAAGTTGCCACAATACGATCCTTCATGTTTTCTGTCTATCTCCATTGAGTCTCCAGCTGGATCTGTTGTTGTGCTTGCATTATAACATAGAAGGTATGGAACAGCTGTTGCGGGTCCATCGGTTGTCCAAGCCGAGGGAATGGCATTAGGGGTGAGCATTCGGTTAATTCGGTTTAAACCGAACCGAATAACCTAAAACTGAATTGGACCGAAACTGAATAAGCAAAACCGAAACCTAACCGAATTGGCCCAAAACCGAGTCAAACCGAACTGAATTAAATCGGTTCGGTTTTCGGTTTATTCGGTTTATTCAATTTATTTAAAAAAATTGTGTTTTTTTGTTAATATATATAGTAACTAAATATACCTAGACATATTTAGTATACACCTATAGTATATAACTATATATATTTAGTATATACCTATATATATTAATACTTATATACATATAGTACACACACTCTCTCTCTCTCACACACACACTAGGGTGTCAATGGATGCTTATCGGCACGGACTTGGCAATATCCGTATCCGTATCCCTTTTTTTAAAATATTCGAATTTGATCCGATATCCGAACGGATATCTTTTTTGACACTTCGAATTCGTATCCGTTTAGTTTAACGGATATTGGATAATATCATATCCGATTAGCTAAAAAAGTTCGAATCCTATTATTCGAATATCCGATATCTGAAATCCGAAATATTAAAAATTTAGTTATTATTGAATATCCGAAAACCAAATTCAATTGCTCTACATAATGTAAAGTCCCTATTTTTTTTAGAGATTTTTTTTTAATTCAAAAATGTACATTAAATCATTTTTTTTTTTACTAAGTTGGGAAATTTTGATAGAAATATATTGTGTATAGAAGATAAATCTTATATATTAATTATATATATAGGATTATTTTTTTATGATAGATAAAAATGAATTATTGCTACAATATTTTTGGATATTATATAATCTTAAAAAAATTAAAATATTTTAGGATTTTATTCTTTTGGATTTTGGAGTTATATATAAATATGTAGTATTTTGCTTTTAAATTTTTACTGACTAATAAGTAAATGTATAAAATGATGTTATTTTTATCATAATTAATTATATTTTTCGAAATATTTATTATTTAAAAATAATTATTTAAATTATATTTGGTAATATTTCTATTATTAATATTTTATTTATTATTTTGGGCGGGAATTTTGTTACTAAATTCTTTTGTATCGTTTTATATAAGAGTTTATAATAAATGAATATATTTTCTAAATAAATAGGGAAAAACAAATGTTACGAGTATTATGTTATTTTATGTTATTTTATTTGGAATGTTTAGCATATATTTTTTTTATTTTAGAAATTTTTACATATATAAGTATCAATACAAATATATAAATAAAAACCAAATCTTTATATATATATATATATATATATATATATATATATATATATATATATATATATATATATATATATATATAACCAAATCTTTATAAATATATATATATATATATATATATATATATATATATATATATATATATATATATATATATATATATATATAAACCTACTTGGTTCCATCCTCTTTTAGATATGCTTATAACATGCATATGCTACATACAGACCCTACACATCTTAGATTAGCTAAGAAATATTTTAAACCAATCCTTCTCTCTTTATGTTCCCTGGATTCTCTTCCTCACCCCCCTCCATATGTAACATGTCACGACCCGATCCCAATATAATGGGTCCAGTCGGATCATGTCCAGCCTGCACCGTTGTGAGACGGCGGCAGTAAGTTGTATCAAGTAGTAAACACAAGCAGTACAATTGTCTAAACAAAAAATAAAACATTTTATTAAACATTCTGAAGTACAACTAAAGTCGAAAATGAAAATGAAGAAAAAGCAAAAGTATTCAACATCACAAAGGTTTGTTTATTACAACTTTAGGAAAAGTGAACTAATCAGAAAAGGATGCAGCTAGAACTCATGGTTCCTCTGCCCTGGTTCAGCTAAGTCCTCAGAACCCAAGTTGGGCCCATAATAGGAAGTGTAAGCCAGCTCATCATCGTCGCAGTCACCTAAAAATGTTGTCTCCAGTCAGGAGGGAACAAGACACACAAATCCATTCCAGCATTTTATTCAATAATTAAAAGACGAGACAAGAAGCAGTTTATTATGGAAATATGAGTTTCTAAATAATAATAATAATAAAACAGTTATGCAGTAAAACTCTAAAATTTGAAATGATGCAATCTAGCTACAGTAGTGTTTAGAGTGCGTAACAGCCTGTGGCCGGCTAGGGTTGGAGGCAGTAAGTGTTCTAATGAACACGGTCCGGCTTTAGCCCAAGTGGGTTGGGCTTCCGCTATCCACAATGATTCAGTAAGGGGGCTTTGACCACAGGTGTTAACGTTACTCCCCCAATCCTCGAGTCAATGATTCAGTAAGCAGTCGAGTCAATGATTCAGTAAGCAGTCAAGTCAATGATCTAGTAAAGCAGTCGATATGATCCGAGTAGGATCCCGTGAGTCAGGTGTCGATACAGTAACTCTATCATGCATTGGAATTAATTATCAATTAAAATACGAGTTTAGATAAGTATGACTTGCCTTGGTTGTCCGAATGATATAGACGGGAGCACAACACGAATCTAACGTAAGTTCTGAATCCTACATTAATAATAATCTGTTCTTAGAACTTATTCCAAAGATTGGCTAATAAAGCCACTAAATGCAACTACGTTAATTATAAACATTTCCATTTTATTAGAGAAAATAATAATTTAATTATGTAATATTTTGGTAAAACTATTTTATTAGTATTTTAAACATAGGGCAGAAAATAATATATTTTGGAATATATTCAAAATAGTAGCAGTTTTTATCGTGATTTATTTTAATACAAAATATCGCGTAAACTCATAATATTCAAAATCTAATTTAATATTTTTCTAAATAAATTTTACAAAATATTTTACTAATACTATTTCTTTAGTAAAGAATAATCATTTTTAATAATAAAACTATATAAAACATTATTGTAGTAAAAACTACGATTTTATTAGAAAATATGTTATTATCTCTAGTTTTTTATTTCCACAAACTTTATTAACAGAAATAATGGTTAAAATACGAAAATAAATATTTTTACCTAAAAACATAAATATATAGTTTTTGGCCTAAAAAAATACCATTTCCTATATTAGTATATATTTTGCTATATAATTAATATTTTGAGACTACATTTAATAATAATAATTATAAAATTATGGCAAAAGTGATATAATCGTTGAAATAACGTTAATTCAACATTATTTATAATTAAACGTAGATGATAACTCTAAATTCCATTAAGCTAACTAATTAAGATTAACCATCTAATTAAACGCTAACAAATTATTACCGAATCTAAAATAGGAAACTACTAAACTGGCTATCCTGGAACAGAAATGGTTCTGTGAATTAACAGAAGGTTGCGGGGTTTACCGAAGGCTATGACGGAGCACCGAGGGGATGCCTCGGACTCGAAACGCACGCGGGCACGGGCACGGACATGGACACGTGCACGCGAACGGCACGGGGACGTGCACGGGAAGGGCTGACGGTGCGGGTTCTGGCGCAGGGCGCTGTCACGGGAGCGACTCGGGGACGGGCTCGGAAGGTAAGGAGAGGGGTCTGGATTCGGAGAGGACGACGAGACGAACGCGACGGTGGTCTCAGATTTGGATTTGGTGGAGGGAGGAGGAAGTTATGGAGTTTTTGGTGAAAATGGAGTTGTGAAGGTTCTGTGAAATTTTTGGAGCTTCTGGTGTGTTTACGTACGGAAGAGGAGGGTGAGCGGAGTGGGGCGCGGAGAGATAGGATCTGGGCTGAGGAATAGGGTCTTGGGGTTGGATGGGTGAGTTGGGGTTTGGGTTATTGGGTTTAAGTACTGGACTTAGATTGTGGGTTTGGCATTTGGGCTCACCAAAAAATAAATAGAGCATGCATATTAATTAACTATAAAAATCATGAGCTTCACAACCTTCCCTCCTTAGAAAATTTTGCCCTCAAAATTTCAAGATGAGGGCCGGGGTACAATCATGCAATCTTGTCTCAAAGCAGTCAGGATATTCTTTCTCAACAACCTTATGCGTAACTAGGCTAACTGTCTTATAGCAAATCCATCTAGTGCAATATCTTCATCAATCTTATCCATTATTCTCAAATGACATTCTTTCCTCTTTAGAAACACAGTCACTATCCACAACTATGGATTTCTGCTTTCCTCCCTGAATTGTCAATTACCATCATAATCTTGAAAAAAATTGTCTTCCCACCTTTTCTTACTAATCACATATAATATTTTCCGCTATATGTTTGTACTTACTTCAGCTTGCTAATATATATGCAAAATTTAACTCTGTCATACCACTACATGTGTTCCAATCATGTTCTTATACATCTTATTCATTCTTGACCAAAATATCATAATTTGGTACACTCCATCTTGTCGTAATACTCTAGTATCAAGCCTCAGTAACCCAATATCATATTTAAAATCCAACATCACGCTTCTATACTCCAATTTGTCATGATTAGTAAAAAAAATTACCATTCCTTACTCATATGTGATCACTCTGTAATTTATTTAGACGTCCATTTTTATCAACATGTATATATCTTGATTCCATATCCTCATTTACAGATTTGATCCCGAATTCTCAATTAAATTTAATTATCCTGTTTAAGCTCGAATCCTTCATCTTGATTTTACTTATCATTTTGACCAAACTTTTTCTCTGTCAAAAATATATCTTATTACATCTTCCTACCTTGTATTATTTACAAACCTTCTATCTCTGATTTTTGATTTGTAATCTTTTGCACCCTTCAATTCATACGATTGCCATCCTTAATTAGTCACATCTTAAGTCCAATTTTTTTTGTTTCGGTCGTCCTTTATATATCTTCTGATTCATCATGCATCTTCCTATAGTGCATCTCCATGCTTATCATTTAACAGCCTCTAATCTATAATGTCAATTTGCTTGGTATTCCCATCATTAATTATCCCTTCCTTGATTCAAATCACAAGTGTTCATGTTTATCTCATCTTTATCCCAAAACTCATGTACTCCATAAATCCTTGCTATAAATTATTCCAGATTTAAATCATCAGACACGAACGGATTCTAGGCATGATCTCAAGGTACAATGATAAAATATAGACACGATCAGAATTATCTATATGATCTGAGATAGAGTTGGAATATTGTTGTGATCAAAATCATTTTAGGCACGATAAAAATCTAGGTACGATTAAAATATGATCATAAAATAGGAGAAAATCAAATGACGTCTCGTGAAACAGAAAAGGCAAGAAAGAAACGAACGTGAACAGTTTATTGAAAAGGCAGAAAGTAATAGAATCTTCTGAGATAATGGACTAAAATTCTAAATCAAATTAGAATTGCGTATAAGGGTTTGTGACTTAGGAAAAAATCAACATGTTGTATGATAGTAGGATAGCGAGGGTGATTAGAATAACAAAGCTATGATAGAAATGTAATCAGATAGGATATTTTTGTTGAGGACTTAGTGATGATCAAAGGGAATAGAGAGAATATCGTATCACTATTTCAAAGGTCAACAGATATAATATGCATGAAAAAAAAACTTACAAGATAACCATCCTATTAATCCCCATACAAAAACCAATCTCTAACTCGCTAAACTAGCTGAACTCCCAGTATCTACAGAAAACGAAGACAGCTATCAAGGTATTAAAACTAAATCTATTTGGAATCATAAATCGTCTAAATCCATTTTTTCCATCTGTATGCCAAATGTATTTCAATTTCAAGTAGTTCTCTCGATCAAATCATTTTACGGATATCAATTTCCAATTGTCAGTCATTCTTCCAAAACTGACTACATCAAAGTTCACAATCTTCACTTGTCATAGTAAATCTTTAGAAAATTATTTAAAGTTGATCCATGACCTATATTCGAGAATTTCTAATTCTTGAAATCAATTGACAAAATTATAATTACTAATCAAATTTTAATCTTTAACCATGCACCTATCAATCGTTCTCATCCAAACACATTACCAAAAATATCACAAAATCTTAATCTTTCTTACCATAACTAATCTGAGTCTCCAATGTTTGGTAGAAATTGTAAAACCAATTGCTCATTTCCAAAGTTGCATGTCAATGGTCTTATCTCAATTTCTCACTACTTATTCCTTCTCTAGAACATATCATTACATTGCTTGTGTTATTCCTTCTATGGTTATATTCGTCCCTTCTAGGTACAGTAGTCATCTAATCATAAAAGTTGATCCCCGTCAAGTGTTCTTTTACTTGATCATCATATTCTCATATTTATATATTATCCAAATTCACTTCCTCCATGGAGGAACCTTATCAAAACCTAGACTTTTCTCGCTAACTCTACCTACGACTTCCTCTATCTTCCATAACTCTTCCTTTAATCATAAAATTCAAAATCGTCAAAATACCTAAGGCTTCATCCAAAAGAATACCAAACTCTATTCTTCCAAAACTTAACTTCCATATGTTTGCCAAATTCTATCTCAGTAATCTTGCATAATTTCGTTCTAAAGTTGAAATCCTCAAAAAATTTTGATTCCTGAAATCCTATTATTTTATCCATGACGAGGTTTCGTTTATCAAAATTATTTCTTGGTCACCCATGATATCTATTTATGACCCCTCTTATCATAGTCTTCTCACATCTATCTAGAATTCTTCTATAAAATTCTTAATCACAACTATATCCTAGATTTATAAAAGAAGCATAGAATAATATGGTCAAACTTAGTGTGACGGAAATGGTATTGGGTTTAACATAAATTAATATAGCAACAAATCACAGAAAAGTAGGATATCTGGAGAAGAATACTGTTCTAGAATACATGTTTGATCTTTCTCGAAATTAACTGATTTTGGGAGGATGTATCTATGAAATCTCTTAACCCATTATCAGCCATATAATCTATTTAGATTTCCTATTTCCACCAACTCCAACATATTTTATCCAAATTTTAAATCTGAGCTTTTTTGTACAAGATTTAAATTCCAGCCCTTCCTTTGATCTTACTTCATTCCTTGAATCCCTCAGATTCGACCAACCTTGATAATATTATTTCGTCCCCATTCTTTATTTTTTTGTCAATAGTATATAATATCACATTCACTTACCCTCGTAACACTTATAATTTCACAATCTTTATTTCCAAATTCTGATTTGATAAAATCTGTATCTCTCTAATTCATATCTTTATTTGTCGATCATCATCCCCAATTAAATTTATACCTTAAGTTCAACATTATCCGTCATAATCCTCTGTTTCATCATGCAACTCTATATTACCAGCTTGATAACTTCTGATACCTTCGTATTAAATTTTTTTTATATATCATCATCATCATCCTTAAATTTCAATTGAAATTTCAACATTTATATATTTTTCTATTTTCATATCCCATAAATTTTATCCTCGATAAATGCTCAACTAATTAGTCATGTACCTTTAACATCTTACTAGGCTAAAAGTTTCTGGCTCCAGCAACTGATCCTCGAGCTTAGTTCGTGTCTTCCTGGCTATCATCTCCTTAGGATTTACTATGATACCATATTTTTGGGGACCATACATTAGTCATACTTTGCTTATCTCCTTAATATCTAAAGACTAAATATTAGATCATCAATAATAAGTGAGGGTACAACTAAAAATATGAAGATAAACACAATAACTATTTACCTAATGGTGGGATAAGTTTTCCATTTGCCATCCTCTGAAAGGTTTAGGTACAAACATAAGCAAGGTAGCCTACGAAACTATAAGCAAGCAAAAATAAATATTATAAATAGAAATTTTGGCCCTACGTTGTGGCAGGGTGAAAATAATCTTGATGTTCTAGTTATTTCTAGAGTCTGTTTTCCTAAAGTCATACCTAGACCTAAGTCAAGTTACAGGACTGCATGCTGGTTTAGGCTAAGTTGAATAGACCAATTTTGTAGAACTGACCTGCATGGGCCACCACTAAAAATAAGTCATGACCCGATCCCAATATAATGGGTCCAGTCGGATCATGTCCAGCCTGCACCATTGTGAGACGGCAGCAGTAAGCTGTATCAAGCAGTGAACACAAGCAGTACAATTGTCTAAACGAAAAATAAAACATTTTATTAAACATTCTGAAGTACAACTAAAGTCGAAAATAAAAATGAAGAAAAAGCAAAAGTATTCAACATCACAAAGGTTTGTTTATTACAACTTTAGGAAAAGTGAACTAATCAGAAAATATTGTAGCTAGAACTCCTGGTTCCTCTGCCCTGGTTCAGCTAAGTCCTCAGAACCCAAGTCAGGCCCAAAATAGGAAGTGTAAGCCAGCTCATCATCGTCGCAGTCACCTAAAAATGTTGTCTCCAGTCAGGAGGGAGCAAGACACACAATTCCATTCCAGCATTTTATTCAATAATTAAAAGACGAGACAAGAAGCAGTTTATTATAGAAATATGATTTTCTAAATAATAATAATAATAAAACAGTTATGCAGTAAAACTCAAAAAAGTGAAATGATGCAATCTAGCTACAGTAGTATTTAGAGCGCGTAACAGCCTGTGGCCGGCTAGGGTTGGAGGCAGTAAGTGTTCTAATGAACATGGTCCGGCTTCGGCCCAAGTGGGTTGGGCTTCCGCTATCCACAGTAATTCAGTAAGGGGACTTTGACCACAGGTGTTAATGTTACTCCTACAATCTCCGAGTCAATGATTCAGTAAGCAATTGATTCAATGATTCAGTAAGCAGTCAAGTCAATGATTCAGTAAAGCAGTCGATATGATCCGAGTAGGATCCCGTGAGTCAGGTGTCGATACAGTAACTCTATCATGCAATAGAATTAATTATCAATTAAGATACGAGTTTAGATAAGTATGACATGCATTGGTTCTTCGAATGATGTAGACGGGAGCACAACACGGATCTGACGTAAGTTCTGAATCCTACATTAATAATAATCTGTCCTTAGAACTTATTCCAAAGATTGGCTAATAAAGCCACTAAATGCAACTACGTTAATTATAAACATTGTCATTTTATTAGAGAAAATAATCATTTAATTATGTAATATTTTGGTAAAACTATTTTATTAGTATTTTAAAAATAGGGCAGAAAATAATATATTTTGGAATATATTCAAAATAGTAGCAGTTTTTATCGTGATTTATTTTAATAAAAAATATCGCGTAAACAAGGAATATTAAAAATCTAATTTAATATTTTTCTAAATAAACTTTACAAAATATTTTACTAATACTATTTATTTAGTAAAGAATAATCATTTTTAATAATAAAAATACGTAAAACATTATTATAGTAAAAATTACGATTTTATTAGAAAATATGTTATTATCTCTAGTTTTTTATTTCCATAAACTTTATTAATAGAAATAATGGTTAAAATACGAAAATAAACATTTTTACCTAAAAACATAAATATATAGTTTTTGGCGTAAAAAATACCATTTCCTATATTAACATATATTTTGTTATATAATTAATATTTTGAGACTACATTTAAAAATAATAATTATAAAATTATGGCAAAAGTGATATAATCGTTGAAATAACGTTAATACAACGTTATTCATAATTAAACGTAGATGATAACTTTAAATTCCATTAAGCTAACTAATTAATATTAACCATCTAATTAAACGCTAACAAAATTATTACCGAATCTAAAATAGGAAACTACTAAACTGGCTATCCCGGAACAGAAATAGTTCTGTAAATTAACAGAAGGTTACGAGGTTTACCGAAGGCTATGACGGAGCACCGAGGGGATGCCTCAGACTCGAAACGCACGCGGGCACGGGCACGGACACGTACACGTGTACGCGGACGGCACGGGGACGTGTGCGGGAAGGGCTGGCTGCACGGATTCTGGCACGGGACGATGTTACGGGAGAGACGTGGGGACATGCTCGGAAGGTAGGGAGAGGGGTCTGGATTCAGAGAGGACGACGAGACGAACGCGACGGTGGTCTCGGATTTGGATTTGGTGGAGGGAGCAGAAAGTTATGGAGTTTTTGGTGAAAAATGGAGTTGTGAAGGTTCTGTGAAATTTTTGGAGCTTCTGGTGTGTTTACGTACGGGAGAGGAGGGTGAGCAGAGTGGGGCGCGGAGAGATAAGATCTGGGCTGAGGAATAGGGTCGTGGGGTTGAATGGGTGAGTTGGGGTTTGGGTTATTGGATTTAAGTACTGGGCTTAGATTGTGGGTTTGGCATTTGGGATCACCAAAAAAAAAAATAATAGAGCATGCATATTAATTAACTATAAAAATCATGGGTTTCACATAACATTATATATAGAGAGGAGAATATAAGCCTCTCTCTTGGAAAAAAAAATTTTGTTTCGTCTCAAACCACCTTGAGTCCGATGATCAACGGCCTACAACCTCACCACCTTACCCCAGCCTCACCATATGGAAACCATCATCCGAAGACCATCCGATGTATGACCTCTCGCACGGGGCTGACAGGTTGGTCGCCCGAAGCATGGCCACCGGACATAAAGCCGACCCCAGGTACACCACTTCTACGCCATTTTTTTCCTTGTCGCTTGACAATTTTTTGAACTGAAAAATCCTATGCATAGACAACATAACCACCTACAACTCCCATCAAGTGGATTTTGTTAATTCACAATGTACATGAAGAAAATCGAGTTCCAAAATTAAGAAAACTAATAAATTTCTGGCCCCAGAAACTGTCCCGAGGAGTGGTTTTGGAAGTCATTTTATGGGCCGTACCTCAAGGAATTCGAAAATCTATTTGAACAAAATTTTAGAAAACCTATATAGCTACAAAACTATATTTTTAATTTTTATTTTAGTTTAATAAATTCAGTTTTAAATCAGTTCCAAAATCAAAGAAAAACCAGTTTTCTAAAACTTAAAATTCTCGATACGGGGTCCGTCCCGACAAACCGGACGACCCCGTCAAAAAATGAAGGCATCAAAAGGTGCATATCGACTTTGTGGACATATGGGCTTTGACATAATTCAAATTGGTCGCATGTACGCGACGAATTTGACCCGTATCCGTCGAAGAACGTCGTATCGACATTTTTCCAAATTTCTTAATTACTTTGTGCACACTCGTCAAATCGTGACGAAACTTGCGCCATTGGACTCAAAATATTTTTGTGGTCCTGTGGGCCAAGTTTGGTCTGATTCTGATACCGATGACCGGATCGCCGTTTTGCGGGCCCCAAGATCCGAATCAACGAACGATTTTGTGCACGGCTCATCGGAATCCAAAATTGGATATACCATTGAGTTCGTCTCGAAAAACCAGAACCGTAGACATGTAGTTTGACGATTTAGAGACCGTAGTTTCTGGTACGTGTTTCGGTGCAAAGTGGGTCAAACGACGGACATCGTTTTGACCCAAAATTATGATTTTGCCCCTGTTTCGGAATTGGACTTTTGGACAGGAATTTTCTAGATATAAATTTTACATCGGGAACGTTTTTGATGTTTGTTTCAGCATCCGGGAACATTTGCGGAGGTTTCACCCTTGTAGCTTCTTCTCACTTGTCGATTTCATCTACTAGACGTCGTCAAAACACCTTCCAACCACCAGGCAAGTATATCTTGCTATAATTTATTATCGTATTATTTATTTTTAGCATTATTTACTTTGTTTCATATTTGTTAGTTTTATTTGTTATAAACTGTGCGTCCAAGCCGCACTTGGGTGCAAGCGACTCTATTAGTCATTTTTTATTATTTTATTTTATTTTATGCATGTTGACTTAGTTTTAGTGGACTACCTTCTTGTTGTGGGATATTCTTATATCTCCTTCGGCCATGATACTCTCACTACACGGTTTGAGATATTTTGCTTGGGGCACGGCTTACATATTGATTGGCCATCTCTATAGTCGTGTGTCGGATAGATGATCGTAACTGCTACGTTTAAGGTATAGAGACTCGAGCAGTTACAAAACTGGGCAGATCATGGACATAACTTGGTCAGTGTGGGAAATATTGGGGGAGGACAGTCACTAGTACGTATGGGAATCCAAACAAGTAAACCATAGTTTTCGAAAGGAACTATGGCGAGATTATATTTGCAGATACCCTCTGACGTTTTGGACGTTACGATCGGATACGTATGACTGGATGCCTGTTACGTACTTATAGCCTTAATTCCACCCATACGTATGAAAGTTGTCCTCTAAATTGCACAATAGACGGTTAGAATCCCATTTGCATATTTGTGTCTATGTTAGTTTTTTGTATATTATTTTATTATTTTGACAGTTCATATTAGCATGTTCTTCCTGTATCTTGTTACGTTCCTTTGAGGACCTAGTGATTTCTCCAGGTGTGTTTGTGATTTTCGTAGGTGCTCTAACCAAGGACATAGTTTACAATCTACCTTCGCGATTGTCACTCATGTTTCCCGTTATAAATATTTTTATTATACGTGTACGGATTTCTGACATTTATCAGGTGGATCGTAGTTAGACTTATCCTGCTTAGCCTAGTCTTGGTTTAATCTTGACTTGGTTATTTTGGTTTGTTTCAACATGTTGGCTTGGTTGGTTTGAGATGGTTTGGGCTTAATATATAAGTCAACTACACTCTCTCTCCTCCATAACTTTTATTTACTTCTTCATCTTCTTCATTTACTCCTTCCACCTACACCCAAGCCCTAGGCAAGTGCAACTTGCTTCATGATGGATCTCCCATTTTATTTTTCTATTCTCTTTTCCACTTGATTCTAAGCCTCTTTAGAGCTTGGCATTTTCGGTTTTGATGGATGGATTTTTGTAGATCTAAGTTTTGATATTTTCTTGTTTTTTTGGTTTTTGATCTATTAAAGCTTGGTATTTTCGAAAACCAGTCGTCCCAGGCTGTAGGAAATCTCGTTCTATGCAGTTTAGACCCTTGAAGCCTCAATTCAGACTTATTTTGAGCAAGTTACGGCATTTTGAAGTTTTCTGGTTCCATGGGTTCTTCTTTGCTGTTTTGGGGAAGAAGAACAGTGTCAGGCGCAACCTGCCCTGCGTACGCTTTTTAGCATGGCACAACCTGACTCAGCGCGCGCTTCTTAGCGCGGCGCACCCTGACCCAGCGCGTGCTTCTTAGCGCGGCACAACCTCAGTCAGGCACAACCCGATCTCGCGCAGCTCAGTCTGGCGCAATCTAGCCCAGCGCCCCCTTTGGCCCTGGCGCAGCCTGACATGGCACACCCCAGTGAGACGCAACCTGACCTGGCGTACCCCAGTCCGACACAACCTAGCCTCGCACAGCCTAGTGCCTGGCGCAACCTGACTTGGCCCGACTTATTCTAGCGCAACCCAGCCTATCTTGACCCGAATTGCCTTGGCGCAACTTGACCTGACCTGGCACACCCAGTGCCTAGGCATAACCTAATATTTGGGCACAACCTGTAGCCTCGACACCCCTACTGCCTGGCGCAGCCTATTATCCTGGCGTAACTTGGCTAATACCACTTGTTGGCCATGGTACCCCTTGCCCCTTGCATGATCTGTTATTAAATTATTGGTTTTATGTTAATTACTTATCCTTTGTACTTGACCTATTTGTGACGAACCGACTCGATAACTTGTTGAGCATAGCATGACTTGCCAGTATTGATGTTGACATGAACACGACATAAAAATCTGGATAGTGGCCCGTCGAGGCACACTCTTGACAAGCACTCTAGACATAATAAGTAACTTGATAAGGCATGTACAATCTTGATAGTGGCCCATCGAGGCGCACTCCTGATAAGTAATCTTGACAAGTAACAAGTAACAAGTAACCTGGCATGACGTGATAATCTTGAACGCTGTTGCGACAACTACCCTGACTTGCTAAGTAACTCTTGTCTTGACACCGTGGTTGATTTTCTTGATTGTGCATGTAGAAGCTACATGTCTCGTCTTGCATCATGTCTAGGACATGAATTCTTGATTTCCTACGGTCAGGGATTTATATTGAATCTGACTAAGTTAATGACTAGATTGATCAAGTAGTTCATATAGAGAGATATTTCCAGTAACAGGTGATCCCGTTATCCCGATCAAACCTGAGGGACTTGTAGCCTGCCATCGAGTAGGGCACATTTCCAGTCCACTATCATGTGGGACACTTCATAAAACAAGTTATATGCACATTATCATGTGTTGCACTCCAAGACACCTAATAATTCTTGATAACTCTTAAATGAACCTCGCCTGGATAACCTGGATAGCTGCAGGGCTTGTGACTGCGGAAACATCTTATTACATCTTGCTAGTAACTAGGCTTGTGATAACCCTAGTTAGTTAAAGTATCAAGCCGTACTCTTTGCTTGGCCGTGAATAATGGATGTAGTCTAGTCTAGTCTTGTCTAATCGATGACAGTCAATGATTACTTCAACACATGCTTGCTTATGCTTTACTCTTGTCGATAATTGGTTGGAAACTAAGCTCTGTTCAGGTGAAGGGTTACAACCCCGGTCCTTATTTGGTTTACGGGTTGTAACTTAGCTACCGGAATAGTCCCTTAGTTGTCTTATCGTTTATCACCTTGTTTTCTCTAACTCATGTCTTTTATCACAATTTATGTTCCCATGTGCTAATATGTTGGTTTTAGTTCTTAAGTGAAGCCTCCCTTGTGGCACTTGTTCTTCTGGGGTCTGACCAAGCTGGTTTTGTATGGCCAGATTTCGGAGTAGGACTCGAGGATCCTCCAGCCTTTCAGCCAGATGGTGACCACTAGGCGCAACCCTGGCAACGAGTGGGTTCTTATTTTGCTCTCCCACTCTCTTATAAAAATATTCTTTTTAGGCGTTTAGCCGCCGAGCAAGTGTTAGCTCGCTTGCAACTTTACTTACTGTCTGCCTACGGGCTGTAATATGATTGACAAATCCAAGGGTTGATCATGTATGACTGAAACTCTTGCTAGTCTTCATATTGTGTATGACTAGCTTCATGATCATCTGAATATATAATGTTTGGGACGCCCTACCTTGTATGTCTGATGATCTAACATCTTGTAACATTTATTTACTTGCTTGAGATTGAGACACTAGGCTTGTTCATGACCATAAGAGACTGTTGGCTTGTAGATAAACCATCATGCATCTAGACAGTCGTGACCATATATCGAGGTAGATTATACCTCAATGTACATAGCTGGCTGTGTCTGTCCCCCGCTCTCCAGTATTCTGGTTCTGGGGCGTGACAGCGATGCTAGCTTTTGGATCGTCTTTCGCTTTACTCGACTCTTCCATCGTTGCTATATATTTCTCTATTTTTGTTGGTAGTAGATTTGTCTCCGTCCAACGTTTTGTGTAAATGACATTTATAAGTGGATTCTATGAAATATTTATTCGTGGATGAGATTAGTTTCATGGTTACTGCATTTTACAGCTTATGTATACATACGAGGTTCCATATATTGGAGTATACTTCGTATGTATACAGCTGGCATGTCTACGTACTTAGTCCTTGTATTTTGGGACTGGGGCGTTACATATTTTTGTGGTGGCCCATGCAGGTCAAGATAAATTGTTTGGTTACTTTACCGTACCAAGCAAGCCTGCGTATAGGATTAGAAGTCTAGGATCTCATCCACATACTTAACCTCCTTCTTGATTCCATTTCCAAAATCTCGCTTGACTCCTTGATTTGTACTTTATTTGATCCCTTCTACCGTAATTTCTTATCCTTTCTTTCGTGCTTGATAGATGTTAGGAAGGTAACCCCTACTAGGTAGACGTGTTCCATTGTCCAATCACACCACTAGTTTAACTCTTGTACGTTGGGAGGGAATTTTGTTACTAAATTCTTTTGTATCGTTTTATATAAGAATTTATAATAAATGAATATATTTTCTACATAAATAGGGAAAAACAAATGTTACGAGTATTATGTTATTTTATGTTATTTTATTTGGAATGTTTAGCATATATTTTTTTTATTTTAGAAATTTTTAAATATATAAGTATCAATACAAAAAAAATAAATAAAAACCAAATCTTTATGTTATATGTTTATATATATATATATATATATATATATATATATATATATATATATATATATATATATATATATATATATATATATAAACCATTAAAACCCAACTAAATACTTGGCTCCATCCTCTTTTAGATATGCTTATAACATGCATATGCTACTTACAGACCCTACACATCTTAGATTAGCTAAGAAATATTTTAATCTAATCCTTCTCTCTTTATGTTCCCTGGATTCTCTCCCTTGCCCCCCTCCATATATAACATTATATATAGAGAGGAGAATATAAGCCTCTCTCTCGGTAAAAAAAAAAATTCGTTTCGTCTCAAACCACCTTGAGTCCAATGATCAACGACCTACAACCTCACCACCTTACCCCAGCCTCACCATCTGGGAACCATCATCCGAAGACCATCCGACGTATGACCTCTCGCGCGGGGATGACAGGTTGGTCGCCCGAAGCATGGCCATCGGACATAAAGTCGACCCCAGGTACACCACTTCTACGCCATTTTTCTTCATTGTCGCTTGACGATTTTTCGAACTGAAAAATCCTATGCATAGACAACATAACCACCTACAACTCCCATCAAGTGGATTTTGTTAATTCGCAATATACAGGAAGAAAATCGAGTTCCAAAATCAAGAAAACTAATAAATTTCTGGCCACATAAACTGTCCCGAGGAGTGGTTTTGGAAGTCGTTTTCCGGGCCATACATCGAGGAATTCGAAAATCTATTTGAACAAAATTTTAGAAAACCTATACAGCTACAAAACCATATTTTTAGTTTTATTTTATTTAATAAATTCAATTTTAAATCAGTTCCAAAATCAAAGAAAAACCAGTTTTCTAAAACATAAAATTCTCGATACGGGGTCCGTCCCGACAAACCGGACGACCCCATGACAAACCGAAGGCATTAAAAGTTGCGTATTGACTTTATGGACGTGTGGGCTTTGACGGAATTCAAATTGGTCGCGTGTACGCGACAAATTTGACCCGTATCCGTCGAAGAACGTCGTAACGGTATTTTTCCAAATTTCTCAATTACCTTGTGCACACTCGTCAAATCGTGACAAAACTTGCGCCATTGGACTCCAAATATTTTTCTGGTCCTGTGGGCCATGTTTGGTACGATTCTGAGACCGTTGACCGGATCGTCATTTTGCGGGCCCTACGATCCGAATCAACGGACGATTTTGTGCATGGCTCATCGAAATCCAAAATTGGACATACCGTTAGTTTGACTCGAAAAACCGGATCCGTAGACATGTAGTTTGACGACTTTAGAGACCATAGGTTCTGGCATGCATTTCGGTGCAAAGTGGGTCTAACGGCGGACATCGTTTTGACCCGAAATTATGATTTTGCCCCTGTTCCGGAATTGGACTTTCGGCCAGGCGTTTCCTAGATATATCTTTTACAACAAAATTTTTTTTGATATTTGTTTCAGCATTCGGGAACGTTTGCGGAGGTTCCAGCCTTGTAGCTTCTTCTCACTTGTTGATTTCATCTACTAGACGTCATCAAAACACCTTCCAACTACCAGGCAAGTATATCTTGTTATAATTTACTGTCGTATTATTTATTTTTAGCATTATTTACATTGTTTCATATTTGTTAGTTTTATTTGTTATAAACTGCGCGTCCAAGGCACACTTGGGTGCAAGCGACTCTATTAGTCGTTTTTCGTTATTTTACTTTATTTTATGCATGTTGACTTAGTTTTAGTGGACTACCTTCTTGTTGTGGGATATTCTTATATCTCCTTCGGCATGACACTCTCACTACACGGTTTGAGATATTTTGCTAGGGGCACGGCTTGCATATTGATTGGCCATCTCTATAGTCGTGTGTCGGATAGATGATCGTAACTACTATGATTAAGGTATAGAGACTCGAGCACTTACAAAACTGGGAGGTTCATGGACATGACTTGGTCAGTGGGGGAAATATTGGGGGAGGAAAGTCTCTAGTGCGTTTGGGAAGCCAAACAGGTAAACCATTGTTTTCGAAAGGAACTATGGCGAGATTATATTTGCAGATACCCTCTGACGTTTTGAACGTTACGGCCGGATACGTATGACTGGATGCCAGTTACGTACTTATAGCCTAAATCCCACCCATGCATATGAAAGTTGTCCTCTAAATTGCACAATAGACAGTTAGAATCTCATTTGCATATTTGTGTCTTGGTTAGTCTTTTGTATATTATTTTATTATTTTGACAGTTCATATTAGCATATTCTTCCTGTATCATGTTACGTCCCTCTAAGGACCTGGTGATTTCTCCAGGTGCGTTTGTGATTTTTACAGGTGCTCTAGACAAGGACATAGTTTACAATCTACCTTCGCGATGCTAGCTTTTGGATCGTCTTTCGCTTTGCTCGACTCTTCCATCATTGCTATATATTTTTCTCTTTTTGTTGGTAGTGGATTTGTCTCCGCCCAACGTTTTGTCCAAATGACATTTATAAGTGGATTCTATGAAATATTTATTCGTGGATGAGATTAGTTGCATGGTTACTGCATTTTACAGCTTATGTATACATACGAGGTTCCATATATTGGAGTATGCTTCGTATGTATACAGCTGGCATGTCTACGTACTTAGTCCTTTATTTTGGGACTGGGGCATTACACATAATTGAGTCCTTTCTTCTTCTGTTGTAAATTATAATTAAAATATATTAATATAATATATAAATTATATTATAACTAGTTTATGTAAAAGTCACTTAAGA
Source organism: Iris pallida (assembly GCA_029216955.1). Taxonomy (NCBI): domain Eukaryota; kingdom Viridiplantae; phylum Streptophyta; class Magnoliopsida; order Asparagales; family Iridaceae; genus Iris; species Iris pallida. The sequence goes on from JANAVB010001200.1 coordinate 3,872,011, forward strand.
ATAAAATTCTTCAATCTTCTCTATTAATTAATATATATTACATATACATTATACTGTATTATATAAAAAAAAAATTGGATATCCAAATCCGATATCTGAAATTTTCAATTTAAAGTCGGATCGGATATTAATGGATTCGAATACCTTAATATCCGAATTCGTATCCGAAAAAAGATAATATCCGAAAAATATTCGGATATCCGAATCCCGTATCCGAAATTTCAAAAAATATCCGAAAGTTCGGATACGGAATCGAATCGGATTCGAATTTTTGACTATCCATTGACAGGTTTATCACATACACACACACACATGCACACACATATATAGTAATTAAATTTTTTTATTCCGTTTTGGACCGAAATCGAAATCCAAAACCGAAACCGTATAAGAAAATTTAGTATTTTCAAAACCAAAACCGAACCGAATTTTTTTAAACCGAACCGAACCTCTTATTCGGTTCGGTTCAATTTGGTTTTCGGTCCAAAACCGAATAATGCTCACCCCTAAATGGCATCGGTGGAATCTGATGGAACTGGGGATTCCTATGACCCTTACTTTGGTGTGCATATTGATCGATAGAAAGTTACACAGATTTAATACATGTTCTAACCCTTCATAGGCGAAAACTAGGGTTCACGAATTATACATGCGGTGGGAAGAAGACTAGTAGTTCCTGGCAATCTCGAGCGGACGACCCCAAGATCTTCTGTACGTATTCCTTCCTCGAGTTGGACGTCGTGTGGGCGACGATCTCCCAACCTTTTTTTCGACTTGGCAGCCCTCTCTTTCTCTCCTTACGTGAATCACGAATTTAGAGAAAGCTTCAAATTTTTGATCAGTAATTTGGCGTCCAGATAATAGAGGATATATATAGGCTACGGCAGGGACCATGAGGAAAAATTAGGGTTAGGCCTCCTAACGGATCTGGATATCCCGTGTTCAGCCCGAACACACAATTCAGGCCCATTAACAATAGCTCGGTCCACTAATGAGCTATTGTTGCACTACCTTCCTAATCCTAAATTATGTTTGTGGGCTCCTTTTATTATATGCTCGTTTGGCTCCCCATGTTAAGATATCGAATGTCCGTCGATCAAATTAAGTTACTGACAACTATATTGATTCGACATCTTTTATCCTTAAGTAGTACCGCTCAACTTTATTTGTCATGTCGGATATAATCCACCTGCAGGGTTTACATGACAATCCTTATGAGCTCCTTAAGGGGACAACATCAACCCGATGTATCGAGACATGGATTCCATTTATAATCAATAACTCATCATACATACAATATTACTACCCAATTCATAGAGATTGTTGACACATAATAAATATCACTCTTTCATGAGTCAAAGTAATGCACACTGCATATACATGTCTGTTATTATATATGGATTAAGAGCACAAGCATCCATAATAACAGAGGTATTTGTTCACTTATGTAGTCAGTACAAAGAGAACAACCTCAAGTGGTCATGTTCAATACACACAAAGTGTACTAGTATAAACCTATAGTCAAGATAAACTAATACCAGATTACACTACAACCTTTCCAATAGATTGTCTGTAACGCCCCAGTCCCAAAATACGTAGGAGTAGGAACGTAGACATGCCAGCTATATACATACGAAGTACATAGACCTCGTATGAATACATAAGCTGTAAAATGCAGTAAACCACAACTAACTAATCTCATCCACAAAATGAAAGAATAAAAGATGTCATATAATCAACTATGAATTGTCATTGGTACATGTAGTTGGGCGGAGACAAATTCACTACCAACTATGAAAAGAATTACAAAAGAAAGTTTGGTAAGCAAAACGAAGACGATCAAAGTGCAATCATCCTCGAAGAATAGCGATGATCATGGCCATGGCTAGAACACCTGCGAAAGACAAGAGCACACACCTGACGAGATAACCAGGTCCTCAGAGGGACGTAACAAGATACATAAAGAACATGCCACATAACTGAATATATATACTATGTCATAAATCACAAGTAAAGTAAATAGTCCCACTCGTAACAAGATCCAATACCTCATCATCGAAACAGTAGACTACCCCTACAACCAAACAAGGACAAGGGGTAGTACAATATACCGCGATACGATATTGTCCCAAGCTACTAATGGAACGGGATGATATGACATTGACGAGGGTTACCTAACCATCTAATGTGTTTATGCAGTAAGAACAAACCTTCAACGCATGGGCATCTGGCTCAGGAGCAGTAATCTCAGGTATGGTCCCATCAGGATACCAGGGACCTCAAAGCATAACATTCCTCGAATGTCAGAGGCCAGCAGGATCAGTAATAGGAAAGTGCATAAGTGACCCATACGTTAAGGAACTGTTCTTCCCATCCAATGCCTAACAGAGTCACATCTATGTCTCGTATACCTCTACTAACTGCTAAGTCTCCTAACATGCCTATATTAGCAGTTAACCCTAACGCATGCACATGGGGGATCAACCCATACGCAAGGACCTCTACATGCTACTCGTCTCATACATACTCGTGGTACAACTGTGTCGAGGCATATGCAATACACTACAAACGGTAGTCCCCAAACTCTAGGTTCATATGCAATCAAAGGATAGCAACAAAGTAACTAATAATAACTGAGCATGTAGTAAATCAAGAACTGTAATAACTGGAAATAATGAACAGTGATATGTAATAAAATGTAGACTGAATATAAACAGTATATTGGCAAGGTATCTTGCCTGGTAGGACGCCTGGTGTGCTGCGATGATCAAGGTGACATGAACTGCGATTTCGGTACAACTATGCAAGGTGACCTCGGACAGTGGTACGGACAGTTCCATCGAGTCCAGGACGGCCAATTTAGTTAGGGTGGACATAATGAAGGTACAGAGTTGGCTAGGGTATAGGAAGAATGGGATTGGTCACAGACATGAGGATAGTCAAAGAAAATTTGATAAATAATATATAAACGATTTTTGAAATTATTTATAATACTTGAAATATAATCTATTAGTCAAAATATGCTTTCAAATAAATATCCAAAAAATCAAAAGTCGTTTTAAGGCAACACTGTAAGTTTTGTCAACATATTATTCTACGCTGAAACCCATGTCTCATAAATCAAAATATTTTAAGCGAAACAAAATACTATTAGAAAATTTATTTAAAGCTAAGAAACATATTTTGTAAAAAAAACGTCTTGATAAAAATCTATACTTTACTGACTATTCAAACTTGAGAATATTTATAACTATTTAAAACTATAATTTGCTTGTAGAAAATATTGCAACCATATAATAACTTAAAACTCTAAACACGATTTGAAATTACATGCAGGACCAAGCCCAATACTATATATTTATCACAATATAGTTTTTTTTGAAAATATTTTATTTAATATATAGTTCTATATAATATCATTAAGAGCAAATAGCGATAATAACATAAAAATCAATAATAACATTATTAAATAATAAATCCCATAAAAATATTACCTAGTGATAATATTAAGATTTGCACAATCGCTTCTTTTGTAAAAAAATATAATAATAATAATAATGATAATAATAATAATAAATAATGATCATGTCCAGTCTTGCTCCTCAGAACACAACAAAACACAAAGAATCAAAAGCCAGCAACAAAATAATAATAATCATTAAAAAAAAATTTACTCTAATAAGGACAGCAACAGAGGCTGCTTATTAGTTCTTAGGAAAGTATAGAGGGAGAGAGGAAGCAAAGGGGAGGAGGTTTTCGAGAGGGAGAGGGAGGAAGGGCGCGAAAGAGAGGAGGCCAGAGAGAGGGGAGATCGACGTCGGGGTCGGGTCGGCAAGCTAGAAAAAGAGCCGGAGTGGAAAGAGGGGGAGCGGAAGGCGGTGTCCCACCCGGAGCAGGGCGGTGGCGTGCCGGTTCCGATTCGCGGTGGCGACGATGCTCGCTGCGCGCGCCGACAGCGAATCTCCGGCGCTGCCGAGCTCGGGTGGCGCGAGGGTGAGGCGGGGTCTCGGCGCAAGGCCAGGCCGCACTGGCGGTAGTGACCGGGGACGAGCGGTCACGGTAGATCGATCGCAGCAGAGGTGAGTTCTCCTATTTCTCATCCTTAAATGGTGGTGGTGATTTGCCTTGGCGGTGGTGGCGAGGATGGTGGCTGGTATGGCCGAACCTTGGTGGGGGTAAAGGTGGTATAGGTGGGGCTGCCGCGGCAGTGGCCGCGGTGGTGGTGTGGTGATGATGGTTTGGGTTTAGTCGGAAAGGAGGTGGTGTCGGGTGGCTGTGGCGGTCGGGTTTCCGGCCAGTTGTCGTGGCCGCTGTGGCGGTCCTGGTGGTTGGGTGCGATGGACGAGGTTGTGCTGGTGGTCTGGAGTTTGGTTGGACGTGGTCACGATGATAAAGGTGGTCGATATGGAAATGACAACAGAACGGTGGGGAATGGGTTTTGCCGGGGTTGTAGGAGGTGAATAGGCGATGGCTGGGTTAGTTAGGGATTCTATTGTGTCGGGGTGTGTCCGACACGGGGAAGGAGAATGTGCATGTAAATATGGAATAAGATGTGGACATGGACACGAGGCACTCACTTTGTGGTGGAGAAAAATTGTGGAGAATTTATGAATGGTAGAAATATATGGATGAGTACCACTCCTTATATAGGAGGTGGGAATTCCCATTTAGATAAGGATTAGGATTTATTTAACCCAATTAGATAATTCAATTTAAATCAATAAAATCAAATCTAAATTCAAATTCAATTCCAATTTAAATCTAGATAATCTAAACTCAAATTAAATATAAATTCTATCTTTAAACTATTTAAATTAAATCCATAAAATCAAATCGAGATTTAAAATAACCACAATAATTTTCAAATATATTTTCCAAAAATACCAATAATAATAATTTCAAAAATAATAAATATTTTTAAATATTTTTTTGAATAATAAAATATTAATATCAATAAATTCGAAAATGGAATTATATATACGAATTCAAATTCATGTACCTCATGTGCAAGGAATATTTGCATAAAAATAGCTTTCTAAATTACCACTATTAAATAAGCTAGCCTTTTATAAATAAATAAAAGTAATAAGTTTTGGCCCTCTTGATACGATACTTTTCACACTTTAAGTAAAATACAAATATAAATAATTATTATATATATTATTTTGAAACTATAAAAATCGAAAAATATTTTTCTAAAAAAATATGTACGCTCGTACATATTCGTATTCGTCGAGCAATTACGAAAAACAAAATTTCGCGCGCGACGTACAATACAACTACGCGACGTATAAATACAAAATAAAAAAAATCAGTACCAAATTTATATAAAAAAATTATAGAAATTTAAGGGTTTTACATTGTCCAAGTCCATCTAGGTTGTGAACTATTTATATACTCCATAGGAAACTGATAATAAGATCTTTTGCGTGACACCACACACCATATTATCTACAATATAGAATATCAGACATTTGCATTAACACTTACAACAAATACAATATGCAAACATTTGCCCATATAATTCTCATTCAAAATTTAAGAAAATAAGGTTACTACAAAAGTGATGCTTTTAGTATATAACCCTAACAGGATCGACGGCATATGTGGCATAGGTGGCATCAGTGGGATATCGTCCCTCCTCATGAACCTCGAAGGGTGCGAAGCAGCTGGATCGTCGGGTTGGGCAGAAGAACCTTCAATCGGTGGTGGGGTCACGTTGACGTGAGTCACTACTATGTTCTGTATAGTAACCGCGAGATTCTCGTTATCAGCTTGTGGGTCCATTGCATTGCGTGTAAACAAAACGTATAAGCTAAGAACAGATGATATCAAATAGGATGGAAGTAAAATAAATTTTGAAATCGATATAGAATTCGAGGACATGTAGTGTATGTGGATGAGATCCTATGGGCCTTTCCTTTTCTAATTGCAGGCTCACGTCGGTACAGTAATGTAATCGAAGTAATTTAAAATCGTAGACCTACATAGGCCACCACAAAAATATGTAACACACTAGTCCCAAAATACGTAGGACCAGGTACATGAATACATGCAAGCAGCACGTCACCAATGGGCCAAACTACCTATCAAGACCAATAGTCAATGCTTAAGCTGTAAATCATGATAACAACCCACATCAACACAGGGCACAAGTTCAGAACTAATCTCATCCACGTAAAAAAGTAAAACACAAGATATCCAAGTCCAGCAATAAAGATAATAATAATGTCAATTGTCAAGCAGTAAATGAAGATAATAAATGTATGGGTAAAATAACCTGTCATCACATGAAAAGACTATCTACAACTACGAGTCTGCTGAACAAAATAGAAAATAAAGTACCAATATCTAAAAAAAAATAACATGACTCAAGAGAAATCCTCCGGGACTATCTCGTCCTCCTACTCAATTACGTCACCAGTCTCGACTCCTGAACCATACACCTCAGGGTAAATCTCCTCAACTAAACCTGAAAAATGACCTGGTCCTCAGGGGACATAACAAGGTACCTAATATACATGCCAAATAATAATTAAAAATCTAAATGAAGGACAACTACCATAACCATCTAAGTGCATAAGATGAAGTTGAGGACAATCCTAATACCAGGCCCAGCAAAACTGGCAATAACTCATGGCACCGTGTCGTGATACCAATAGGCGAACAAGAAAAAATTCCAAAGCTCTGCTACAGAAAACCTGGAACATGAAAATAACCAAACCTCAAATAAGGAGACATGGTCACGAATCACGACGGTCGAGTAATTCGGTAGAGTCCTCCCCACCTCATGTGCTAGAACTATCCAGTTAAGTCAAGTATGAATCATATACCAGCAACAAGTCACGCGAGCTAGTACTACATGATATCACAGAGTCCATAGCCACGAATATCTTATGTCAGAATCTGTATCATATCATCATCATCTATCGTGTTCATGCCTTGTGGTCTATCGTGTCACTGGATACGAATTTAACATATCGTCATGCCTAGTGTCGATTCTCGATATCTATAAATAGATATCGGCACCCGAATACTAATAGGACGTTAAGTACCAAATATTTCTACATCATGATATATATATATATATATATATATATATATGAAGATAGAAATCAGAGAAGAAAAAAGAAAGGAACATGTACTGAAAACTTGGCAAGGTACACTTGTCTGTACCCTACAGCCGATTTTGCAAAAGAGATGCTTCTATCCCTTTGGTCTCCTCGCACAAACTCCTACGTCACATCAACAACCACAATCAACTCTTGGTATCAATGGACACCACTTCTATGGTCTAACTATCTGACACAACCCATCCTAGAAGTCATCATAGCTATGCAACCTTATTATTCTAATAAAATATAATATCTATAATTAAAAAATATTTATTATAAATTCTAGAAAAATAATGCAAAATACTTTAAATATAATTTTTATAGGTTACTTGTAAGAAAAACTCATGAACTAGTTACTAGTTCGATTTGTTCACACTGTTAGTCCCGGGACTTGATTAAAGATGGTAGACTCGATGTCGAGATCAGAGGTTCAACAAACGTTCACCTTCTGATTATTCTCGAGATCCAAGAGGAACACTATAATATAAATCTGATTACAAAAGCAACAATAATCAGAAAGTATATCTCACGTTCTTCCTCGCAATCGCAGTTGCTGACGGACAGAACTGAGTTCAGAAAATAAATCTCACGTTCTTCCTTATAATCGCAGTTGCAGACGGACAGAACTGAGTTACAACTCAGATGAAGGAGAAGAAAGAAGAAAGAAGAAGAGGAAAGGTTCTTGCTGGGGTGATTAAGATCACCATTGCTCAAAGCAAGATTTGCCCCAACACGATCTGCTCCCAGGAACCAGCAAGTTCACGAAGAACTTCTGGAACGCTCGTAAGTCAAAATTTGAGACTTGAACGGGCTTCCTGGACTTTACAGACTCCCTTAACTCTCTTCTTGGTGCATCTTTCAAAGGAGGCCAAGGGGCTCTATTTATAGAGTGGAGTGAGACTTCACCTCTTCTCCTATCCGATGTGGGACTAAAATACCAATACTCAAAAATAGAATTTAATATTTTAGATCATTCCACAATCAGCATAGAAGTGTGCCAGTCTACGCCTACCCCTCGAACACTCTTGTGCATGTACGAGACATCCTGGAGTCCGTGTCCGAGTCCGAGTCCGCACAACAAAAATTAACTTGCATCCTTGTTGGATTTAATCCTTTTTCCTTCTAGGAAAATACTCCCACATGGCACAAACTTGTGCCCCACTACACCTCATGTGCACACCTTAACACAAGCAATACATTATATTGAGATACTCACCATTTGGTGTAGCCGATGTAGGACTATCTTTTCTAGTCCAAAGACAAAAACACCAACAATCTCCCACATATCTTAATATATGGGTTGAGCGTTCGCCACAGTGATTGCCCATCATGTATTAGGAGAGATGTCGCTATGACTTGAATCTTCCCGCATAGGTTAAATAACAGCATGATACAAGAATGGACTAAGCCTTGAATTCTGTATCATAACTGCAATTCTTCCTACTCACATAATGACATCAACTGTGCTTTTGGCTGCACATTGAAGGCCTTGTGCCAGCCTGGTTTCAGCGTATAATTTTTGGGCGTCTACAAGTTTACCCTCAAGAGACGGCATGATATCTCTGTCCATACTCTATAGGTGAGTTCTTTATAAAGAGTCATGGCATGAAGCATTGCGCTTCTTTGCGGTGCTACGCCGCTATGACAAGGCTTAAAGCCGAGGCTTTACCCCACCTGGGTACCTCATCGTAGTATCATACTACTGTGGCATGAGGTCACAAGCCTCTTTGTAGTGCCAAACTACCCAGCATGAAGCCTTGCACTTCCGTACGGTGTTACGCCGCTATGACATGGCTTGCGAAGCCGAGGCTTCACCCTATCTGGTACCTCTTCGTGGTGTCATGCCACTATAACATGAGGACATCGTCCTCTTTGTAGTGCTGTCTACCTCTCTTTATTATGATTATCATACAGCATTAGGCTACCTGCCTATTTGCGGTGCTACTCCGCTGTGACTTGGCTTGCAAAGCCGAGGCATTACCCCTACCTGGGAACCTCATGGTCGAGTCACCCTACTGTAGCATGGAGTTACACTCCTTGTAGTGCTGCGCTGCCGTGCTTCCTGTAAAGTACTCCAGGTATTCACTCTGCCTGAGAACTCATTAAGGCATTTAAGCCAACCTTTCCATAGGATCCGTTTTTCGCAGAAAATAATAGTAGACAACAGTGGCTGTAGGTCCGTAACCTCTCCATGTCACAGAGGACAAGTATCCACCGTTCCTGATATTCTTCTGGTTAATAGTCCTCCGTGACACAGCTTATATCCGTACCTAGGATTAGCATGTCGTCCACGTATAGACAAACGATGACTCCTCTTCCGTCAGCAAACTTCGTATAGACGTACTTGTCTATTTCATTGACCCTGAAGCCATTTGACCTTATGACTTTGTCAAACTTCTCATGCCATATTTTGGGAGCTTGCTTTAAACCGTACAGAGATTTTACCAACTTGCAGACTTTGTCTTCAAGACCTTTGACGACAAACCCTTCTGGTTGTTGCATGTAGATCTCTTCGGTCAGCTCGCCATTCAGAAATGCCATTTTCACATCCATCTGATGTATCACCATCTTATGTATCGCTGCGAGAGCAATCAACATTCTGATGGTGGCCATCCGGGCTACTGGAGCATACGTGTCAAAGTAGTCGATCCCCTGCTTCTGAGAAAATCCCTTGGCCACCAACATGGCCTTGAACTTGTCAATAGTTCCATCTGCTTTCATCTTTTTCTTGAAGATCCATTTGCATCCGATAGGTTTCGCTCCTTCAGGAAGATCAACCAGCACCCAAGTGTTATTTGAGGTGATGGAATCAATTTCATTGTCAATCGCCTCCTTCCAGAAAACATCATCTCTGGTCTTCATCGCCTCATCATAGGTAAGCGGATCTGCTTCCACATGATAGGTGATGAAGTCATCTCCGAAGTTCTTCGACCTCCTCGCTCGCTTCGACGACGGCTCAGCGAGTTCTGGTTCAACCGTTGTTTCAACAACAACATCTTCTTTGACTACTTCTTTATTGAAAACTTCAATTTCTTGCGCACCCTTATTATACTCCGGTTTATCCGTAAGAATAATATTCTTGTGCCTTGTAAATTATCTTCACGAGATTCGATGATATAATTTGACTCAATATCAAGAAATCTTCGAGCATCACTCTTCTCGGCATACCCCAAGAAGATCATCTTCATAGTCCTAGTCCCCAGCTTCTAAATCTTCAGATCTGGGAGCTTCTCATAAGCCAGAGACCCCCACACTCGAATGACATTCAAGTTAGGTCTGACTTTGAACCAGTGTTCATGAGGAGTTACGTCCGAAGTTGCATATGGCACTCTATTTAGAATAAAAGTGGTCGTCAATGCAGCTTCTCCCCATTAGCATTTAGGAAGACCCATAGTTACCAGCATTGAGTTCGTCATTTCTGTCAACATTCTGTTCTTCCTCTCTGCTACTCCGTTAGATTGAGGAGAATACGGAGCAATAGTCTCATTGATGATTCCATGTTCTTTGCAGAACGATGCAAATTCATGAGACCTATACTCTACATCTCGATCACTTCTGAGTAGTTGTAGATCGGTTTAACGTTCAGCTTCAGTCCTGAAATCTCTGAACTACTCGAATGCTGCATCCTTCTACTTGAGAAGTCATGCGAACGTGCACTTCGAAAAACACTTCGAACCGGCCTCTGTGGAGAATTGATAAAAGTTATAGATATCTGAGTGTACTAACTCCAGATGATCAGTACTTTAGTTCAATCGTCAGAGCAGCTTCCCAATAGTCTTGTATCTGCACAGACCTTAAACTCCTCTACCTCTTTACCCCCACATTCCGAAGATAAGGTCCCGGTAGGACAGCTTGAGTCTGCTTCTGTCATAGAACAACTCTCAGTCCACTCAATGAAGTAACTTCATCGCCATCAGCAGAAGTTCGAACATTCCTTCAGCACCGAACATCTTTTCGAAGCATGTTCTTCGCCAAAAAATTACCATCTGGCTAGTACGAATGTCCATCTCTCAAGTCTGTATCAGATAACAGACTTTCTGAGATCAGATCGCCAAAAAATCTCTGGTACGTGCAACACACATTCCAGTGTCCTTTTCGGTGGTTAATAACCACTGTCTCGATCTTCAGAACTTCTGCTAGATATATGTTCGCCATCGAGAGCTTCGTCATAACATGGCTCGTCCTTGGTGAAAAGCTCCTTTGAGAGCACACGTGGTCAGATACACTTGTGTCAGACCACTAGTCAGCTACCACGCTAGATAACTCAACATGTGCAACAATAGCAACCAAGTTAAGTAATCAAAATAACCAAGTTTAGCTATACCTGCTATTTTGGTTTGGGCTTGGATTTGCATTCACTCATATAGTAGCCATTCTTGTCACAGTTGAAGCAAGTCACGTGGGACTTGGACTTCTGTTGCTTGAACGAAGGACCGTTCACTTTTAGATTAGTGGAGTCATTCTTCTTGTGATGAGAAGCCACTTGCTTTCCTTTGAACTCTCTTGTCTGCACCAAGTTGGCATTAGCCAGTTATTTGGACAGAGAGTCCATCTTCTGTTGAGATCGTATTTCGTCTTCAACGTGGATCTCTTGTAGAAGATCTTCCAAGCTAATGTCTAGCTTCTTCCGATACATTCTAGCATAGAAGTTGCTCCAACCAGCAGGAAGTTTCGAGACTATCCCTCCAACGATAAACTTATCGATGATGGGCATGTTCTCGTCATCTAACTTCTGGCACAACTTCAGGAATTCCTTTACTTGAGGTAGCATCGCCATCTCGTCTTCAAAGAGCCACTTGTGGTACTTCTTGACGATAAAAATTTTGGACCTGTTCTCATCATCTTTATATAGCTTACCCAAAGAGTCACAGATCTCTTTGGCCTTCACCTTCGTGGAATATGACTCTGCCAGAGAGTCTTCCATAGAATTAAGAATCAACAGTTTACAGATGCTGTTTTCTCTCTTCCATTTGCTCTGCTTGACGAGTGCAGCAGCAATAGCATCGGCAGTTCCTCCTTCTGGAATTGTCGGTTCATCCTCAATCAACACATGGTCTACGTCCACGAGTTGAAGATTAAGGGTGACCTTCCTCTTCCAGATTTGGAAATATTCTCCGTCGAATTTCTCCAACTTGTTAAAGCTGGTATCGATGAGAGAAGCACGAGAGTTCTCCATCTACAAGGATCTTGCTTTAAGATTGTTAGTCCCGGGACTTGATCAAAGATGGTAGACTCGATGTCGAGATCAGAGGTTCAACAAACGTTCACCTTCTGATTATTCTCGAGATCCAAAAGGAATACTATAATATAAATCTGATTACAAAACCAACAATAATCAGAAAGTATATCTCATGTTCTTCCTCGCAATCGCAGTTGCAGACAGACAGAACTGAGTCACAACTCGGATGAAGGAGAAGAAAGAAGAAAGAAGAAGAGGAAAGGTTCTTGCTGGGTGATTAAGATCACCGTTGCTCAAAGCAAGATTCGCCCCAACACGATCTGCTCCCAGAAACCAGCAAGTTCACAAAGAACTTCCAGAACGCTCGTAAGTCAAAATTTGAGACTTGAACGGGCTTCCTGGACTTTACAGACTCCCTTAACTCTCTTCTTGGTGTATCTTTCAAAGGAGGCCAAGGGGCTCTATTTATAGAGTGGAGTGAGACTTCACCACTTCTCCTATCTGATGTGGGACTAAAATACCAATACTCAAAAATAGAACTTGATATTTTAGATCATCCCACAATCAGCATAGAAGTGTGCCAGTCCACGCCTACCCTCGAACACTCCCGTGCATGCACGAGACATCCTGGAGTCCGTGTCCGAGTCCGAGTCCGCACAACAAAAATCAACTTGCATCCTTGTTGGATTTAATCCTTTTTCCTTCTAGGAAAATACTCCCACATAGCACAAACTTGTGCCCTACTACACCTCATGTGCACACCTCAACACAAGCAATGCATTATATTGAGATACTCACCATTTGGTGTAGCCGATGTGGGACTATCTTTTCTAGTCCAAAGGCAAAAAGACCAACAATCCTCCACATATTTCGATATATGGGTTGAACGTTCCCCACTGTGATTGCCCATCATACATTAGGAGAGATGTCACTACGACTTGAATCTTCCCGCATAGGTTAAATAACAGCATGATACAAGAATGGACTAAGCCTTGAATTCTGCATCATAACTGCAATTCTTCCTACTCACATAATGACATCAACTGTGCTTCTGGCTGCACATTGAAGGCCTTGTGCCAGCCTGGTTTCAGTGTATAATTTTTAGGCGTCTACAAGTTTACCCTCAAAAGACGGCCTGATATCTCTGTCCATACACTATAGGTGAGTTCTTTATAAAGAGTCATGGCATAAAGCATTGCGCTTCTTTGCGGTGCTACGCCGCTATAACATGGCTTAAAGTCGAGGCTTTACCCCACCTGGGTACCTCATCGTAGTGTCATACTACTGTAGCATGAGGTCACAAGCATCTTTGTAGTACCAAACTACCCAGCATAAAGCCTTGCGCTTCCGTGCGGTGTTACGCCACTATGATATGGCTTGCGAAGCCAAGGCTTTACCCTACCTGGTACCTCTTCATGGTGTCATGCCACTGTAACATGAGGACATCGTCCTCTTTATAGTCTTGTCTACCTCTCTTTATTAAGATTATCATACGGCATTAGGCTACCTGCCTATTTGCGGTGCTACTCCGCTGTGACTTGGCTTGCAAAGCCGAGGCATTACCCCTACCTGGGAACTTCATGGTGGAGTCACCCTACTATATCATGGAGTTACACTCCTTGTAGTGTTGCGCTACCGTGCTTCCTGTAAAGCACTCCAGGCATTCACTCTACCTGAGAACTCATTAAGGCATTTAAGCCAACCTTCCCACAGGATCCGTTTTCCGCAGAAAACAACAGTAGACAACAGTGGTTGTAGGTCCGTAACCTCTCTATGTCACAGAGGACAAGTATCCACCGTTCCTGATATTCTTCTGGTTAATAGTCCTCCCTTGAACCAAAAGCTAGATGCCTAGTAGATTTTTCTTTGAACTAATAGCATAAAACTTTATGGTAGGAATGTAATAACACAATATCAGAATGCCTTCAAGCCCATTTTACAAGCTGTGTCATCGACCAGCTGGTGCTTGAGGCCCTTGGTGAACGGATCCGCCAGGTTCTCCTGACTCTGAACATCAATCACTGTAATGACACCTCTCTTGATGAGATCATTCACTGCCCTGTGCTTCAACCGCACAGTTCTCTTCTTCTCGTTGAAGAGATCATTCGATGCTACCGCTGCAGTCGCCTGGTTGTCGCAGTATATCGGAATTGTCGGTATCTGCACCCCAACCACTGGAAGATCATACATGAGCTCCCAAAGCCACTCTGCTTCATCTGCTGCGGTATCAAGTGCAAAGAACTCAGATTCCATAGATGATCACGAGAGCATAGTCTGCTTTTTCGACTTCCACGATATAGCATCTCCACCCATTGTGAAAATGTATCCACCTGTGGACCTCTTTCTCTCCACTTTTGAGCACCAACTGGCATCACAGAAGCCTTCCACTACCGACGGATCTCCACTATAGTGCAGTACATATGTCTAAGTCTTCTTGAGATATCTCATAACCCGTTTCACAGCTTTCCAGTGCTCAATGCCTGGGTTGCTCGTGAAATGACTCAGCATCCCCACAGCAAAAGCTATGTCAAGCCTTGTGGCAGTAGTAGCATACATCAAACTCCCGATTACGCTTGTATACTCCACCTGCCTGATGTTTTTCCTTGAATTAGGCTTCAGTTTCATATCACACTTGTACGGCGTATCGATCCTTGGAAGATCCTAATATCCGTAACGAGTGATCATCTTCTCATTATAATGAGACTGTTACAGCGCTAGTCCAGTGTCTGTCCGGATGATCTTGAGTCCCATGATAACATCAACATCCCCCAAGTCCTTCATACTGAACTTCATCGAGAGGAACTTCCTTGTCTCCGTGACACAGCTTATATCTGTACCTAGTATTAGCATGTCGTCCACGTATAGACAAACGATGACTCCTCTTCTGTCAGCAAACTTCGTATAGATGCACTTGTCTGTTTCACTGACCCTGTAGCCATTTGACCTTATGACTTTGTCAAACTTCTCATTCCATATTTTGGGAGCTTACTTTAAACCGTACAGAGATTTTACCAACTTACAGACTTTGTCTTCAAGACCTTTGATGACAAACCCTTCTGGTTGTTGTATGTGGATCTCTTCAGTCAGCTTCCCATTCAGGAATGTCGTTTTCACATCCATCTGATGTATCACCATCTTATGTATCGCTGCGAGAGCAATCAATATTCTGATGGTGTCCATCCGGGCTACTAGAGCATACGTGTCAAAGTAGTCGATCCCCTGCTTCTGAAAAAACCCTTTGGCTACCAACCTGGCCTTGAACTTGTCAATAGTTCCATCTGCTTTCATCTTCTTCTTGAAGATCCATTTGCATACGATAGGTTTCGCTCCTTCAAGAAGATCAACCAACACCCAAGTGTTATTTGAGGTGATGGAATCAATTTCATTGTCAATCGCCTCCTTCCAGAAAACATCATCTCTGGTCTTCATCGCCTCATCATAGGTAAGCGGATCTGCTTCCACATGATAGGTGATGAAGTTATCTCCGAAGTTCTTCGGCCTCCTCGCTCGCTTCGACGACGGCTCAGCGAGTTCTGGTTTAACCGTTGTTTCAACAACAATTCTTCATGGACTACTTCTTTATTGAAAACTTCAGTTTCTTGCGCACCCTTATTGTTCTATAGTTTATCCGTAAGAACAATATTCTTGTGTCTTGTAAATTGTCTTCACGAGATTCGATGATATGATTTGACTCAATATCAAGAAATCTTCGAGCATCACTCTTCTCGGCATACCCCAAGAAGATCATCATCGTAGTCCTAGTCCCCAGCTTCTGAATCTTCAGATCTTGGAGCTTCACATAAGCCAGAGACCCCCACACTCGAATGACATTCAAGTTAGGTCTGACTTTGAACCAGTGTTCATGAGGAGTTACGTCTGAAGTTGCAAACGGCACTCTATTTAGAATAAAAGTGGTCGTCAATGCAGCTTCTCCCCATTAGCATTTAGGAAGACCCGTAGTTAGCAGCATTGAGTTCATCATTTCTGTCAACATTCTGTTCTTCCTCTTTGCTACTCCATTAGATTGAGGAGAATACGGAGCAATAGTCTCATTGATGATTCCATGTTCTTTGCAGAACGATGCAAATTCATGAGACCTATACTCTACATCTCGATCACTTTTGAGTAGTTGTAGGTCGGTTTAACGTTCAGCTTCAGCCCTGAAGTCTCTGAACTACACGAATGCTGCATCCTTCTACTTGAAAAGCCATGCGAACGTGCACTTCAAGAAACACTTCGAACCGGCCTCTGTGGAGAATTGATAAAAGTCACAGATATCTGAGTGTACTAACTCCAGATGATCAGTACTTTAGTTCAATCATCTGAGCAGCTTCCCAACAGTCTTGTATCTGCACAGACCTTAAACTCCTCTACCTCCTTACCCCCACATTCCGAAGATAAGGTCCCGGTAGGACAGCTTGAGTCTGCTTCTGTCATAGAACAACTCTCAGTCCACTCAATGAAGTAACTTCATCGCCATCAGCAGAAGTTCGAACATTCCTTCAGCACCGAACATCTTTTCGAAGCATATTCTTCGCCAAAAAATTATCATCTGGCTAGTACGAATGTCCATCTTTCAAGTCTGTATCAGATAACAGGCTTTCTGAGATCAGATCGCCAAAAAATCTCTGGTACGTGCAACACGCATTCCAGTGTCCTTGTCGGTGGTTAATAACCACTGTCTCGATCTTTAGAACTTCTGGTAGATATATGTTCGCCATTGAGACCTTCGTCATAACATGGCTCGTCCTTGGTGAACAGCTCATTTGAGAGCACACGTGGTCAGATGCACTAGTGTCAGACCACTAGTCAGCTACCACGCTAGATAACTCAACCTGTGCAACAATAGCAACCAAGTTAAGTAATCAAAATAACCAAGTTTAGTTATACCTGCGATTTTGGTTTGGGCTTGGATTTGCATTCACTCATGAAGTGGCCATTCTTGTCACAGTTGAAGCAAGTCACGTGGGACTTTGTAACGCCCCAGTCCTAAAATACGTAGGACTAGGTATATCGACATGCCAGCTGTATACATACGAAGTACACTCCAATATATGGAAATCTTGTATGTATACATAAGCTGTAAAATTCAGTAGAACCATAATAACTAAATCTCATCCACTAGATAAATAAATGATATAAAAGCAACTTTGAATTTGTCATGTATACAGTCGTTGGGCGGAGACAAAGTCTACTACCAACTATCTTAAATAAAATGTACAAGAAGTGATTGATAGAATAATGAGTCGAACCAAGCGCAATCGTCTTCGAAAGAATGGAGAAGATCACGGCCTTGGATAGAACACCTGCAAAATCACAGAAGCACACACCTGGAGAGATAACCAGGTCCTCAGAGGGACGTAACAAGATACATAAAGGGCATGCCATAATAAACTGAATATATAATATGTCATAAACCGAAATAAGTGACAAGACGATAATAAGGTAATCTAACCGTACTACAGTGTTTATGCAGTTAAGAACAAACCTCCAAGGCATGGGCACTCTGGCTCAGTAGCAGTAATCTCAGGTATGGCCCATCAGGATACCAGGGACCTCAAAGCATAACATTCATCGAATGTCAGAGGCCAGCAGTAAATCAGTATCAGGATCCAGGATCGTATCTTCCGCGGAGATAACCGGCAATAGGGAAGTGCATACTTGGACCATACGTTAAGGAACTGTTCTTCCCATCCAATGCCTAACAGAGTCACATCCATGTCTCACATACCTCTACTAACTGCTAAGTCTCCTAACATGCCTCTATTAGCAGTTAGCCCTATCGCATGCGCATGGGGCATCAGCCCACACACAAGAACCTCTATATGTACTCATCTCACACATCCTCGTGGTACAACTGTGTCAAGGTATATGCGATACACTACAGACGGTAGTCTCTTAACCCTAAGTCCACATGCAATCAAAGGATAATAACAAAGCATATCTAATATCACTGAGCAGACAGTAAATCAAGAACAGTAAGAACTGGAAATAATTGAACAGTGATATGTAATAAAATACAAACTGAATATAAACAGTATAATGGCAAGGTATCTTGCCTGAGGGTGGTACGCGAAGCAGCAAAATCCAACAATCAGAATCGTCAACACGAAAGTCAAAATCCACAAGAAGCTCCGGATGCTGAAACAAACATCACGAACGAGTTTGGAATAAAAGTATGCCTAGGAAACGCCTGTCCAAAAGTTAAATTCTGGAACAGGGGCAAAATTGTAATTTTGGGTCAAAACGATGTCCGCCGTTGGACCCGCTTTGCACCGAAATGCATGCCAATATCTACGGTCTCTAAAGTCGTCAAACTATATGTCCAAGGATTTGTTTTGAGGAGACGAACCCAACGGTATGTCCAATTTTGAATTCCGGTGGGCTGTGCACAAAATCGCCCGTTGAGTGGGATTGTGGGCCCGCCAAAATAGCGTCCCGATCAACGGTCTCAGAATCGGACCAAACTTGGCTCACAGGACCAGAAAAATATTTCGAGTCCAATGGCGCAAGTTTCATCGCGATATGATGAGTGTGCACAAAGTTGTGACTTAATTTGCAAAGAGTCGATACGGGATATCTCGACGGATACGCATTGATTTCGTCGCGCACATGCAACAAAATCGGATTCCGTCAGTTCCCACACGTCGACAACATCCATACGCGCCTTTTGATGCGTATAGTGTGCGACCACGTCGCCCGGTTTGTCGGGACGGACGCCGTATCGGAGTACTTTTCTAATTTTCGAAAACAGAATTTACAATTTTTTGGAAAACTTTAACAACGTGTAACTTTCTACATACTAGATGAAAAGTGAATCCAAAAGGTGTGTTACAATCTCGGTTATGTTGTCTTTGACTACCTTTAATTAGTTTTTACGAAAGTTTAATGGACAGCGAGAAAAGTGGCCGACAAGTTGTTGTTTCAAAACAGTTTTTAATATTCAGAAAAATGGGTTTTTCTCCAACTTCGTCTCGATTTTTCGAGCAAGTTGGATGGTCATGTGAAAATCTACTTGGGGGATCTTGAAGAGGGTCATGGGGGCTACGCGTGGAAATTCGTAGATCGAAAAATGATCGAACTAGATGGGAGGAAACTATGAGAGAAAGTGAGTACCTCGTTGTTCCGTTACCGCTGCCGTTGTCGATGGTTCCTTTGTCTTCTTCGCGAGCATGGCTTCGCCATGCTGCGTCCAAGCTTCACCGTAAAGTAGGGAGGAGGAAGGAGGAGAGGAAGGAGGAGATAGTAATTAGGGTTTTAATAGAGAGTTAAAATATATATATATATGTATGTATATATATATATATATATTAGGATTGGGGGGGGGGGGGTTCGGCCTATACTTGCTGTTGAGTTTAAGGGGGTCGGCCCCTTTATGCTCTGCTACTAATGCAAGCAAAGGGAGGGGCGCACCTTTAGCTGCTGTTGTTTTAGTTGTGGGTGGTCGGCCAGGTGGTGGGGCCGACCACACCACTTAATACTTTTTTTTCCTTTTCTTCTTATCCTCAATATATATAACTATATATATATGTATATATATATCCATAAATACACCAAAATCTATTTAAAATCCAATAACAAATTAAATATTATCTAATCCAATTATTTAATGTATTAAACATATCTACATATATATAAATTCAATCTTTAATAAATCAACTCAAAATAATAATAATATTTAAATAGAAAAACATGTTTATTAAATCTCCAAAAATAACTTCAATAATAATTGACTAATAAAATTGTTCCAATGGGTGCACTTATACCGCACACCCTTTTTCGGATCCACAAAATATATTATTTTGTAAAATATTATTGAAATAATAAAATACCAATAATTGCACAATTAATTAAACGATTTAAAATTGTACATAAAATTCTAAAATAATTAAAAAATTATTTTTAAGTACATAAAATATGTCTACATGGCCACTTTGGTCCCACCACATGCCTACCTGGGCTTAAATTCGGTTCGGACCCAATTCGGGCTGAACTGGACAAACCGGGCCGTCTAAAAATCAATATATAAAATAATATTTAATTAAAATACTTTAAATAAGTAAATTCACAATTTGGTCTGGTTTTCCTAGTTTGGACATCACCATGGCTAGGCTTCCCCCGGCATGACTGGTACACTAGTCAAGGCACACTGCTATATCTTCCGTACCAAAATTCATGGTAGTCTCGTGTTCCAAAATTCAACAATGGCTAAGGTCATTGAAAAAAAAAATAAAGCCATAAATTGTATAAATTCATTTCTAAGTCTAATAAAATAAAAATATAATTTAAAAAAATAGGGGGTTTTACATCCTACCCAACTTACAAGAATTTCGTCCTCGAAATTTAGGAATAATAGGATAGATAGGGTTGAGGGATAGGAAGAGTTCGTCAATACCAAAATACCATTAAATTTGGATGGAGGCGATAAAATGGCATTCAACACCACCATGCAATAGAAAACAATGGAGTCGATATATACAAAAATTATATTATGGTTATGGAATTGAATAAGGGTTGCTAGTGAAGGTAGCAAAATTTCGATAATCCAATTTGGAGAGTAATAAGGAATTGAGTAGATCAAAGAGAATAATTTAGACATTTTGGAGATGTGGTTCCTAGAGAGAAACTGGAGACTAATCGTCTCGATTGAGAGTTTGATTTAAGTGGATGATTAGAATCATTCTCGAGTGCTCAAGAATAATTGGAAGGATACGATAATAATTCTAGGGTTGAGAAATGAGGAGTAGTTAAAGGCGAGGATATAGCCACATGAGTCGGTCAGTGGCTATCTACATTTGTGTATAATTAACCGATTGGGCAACAAAAGATGATACCTTGAGTCTGTCTTAGCAAGTACAGTGCCTTGTCTTTCCAAAATAAGTAAAAGACAAGAACAACAAAGGTTTCAAAGACGGTGTTATATATTGAGTACGAATTACGGGGTTCATAGGCGATAAATATAATTAAAAACAATTGCCAAGGCTGTCGCGGATGAGACTCTAAGGCAAGTTTACTATGTCTCCATTCACGTAGAATAATATATGATAAGCGAACCAAAGTGCAATAGGTTGATCAGACCATCATGCACCGGTTCTGATTAGACAGTATGTTAGTGGGTGCACCCAATAAAATATGTCATGATCAAGCTCGAAAAGAATAAGCTTGCAAAAACTAAAGCTAATTTAGCAGCATAAGATTGTCAAAATATGAGTAAGGGAGGTAATGATGAAGGAAATAAAATAGTCCAGGATCTTTTAAAATCTAAGTTCCGCCCAAAGTTTGGGCCTGTGCAGTTGGCTTGGTTGACTAGCTAAGTTAGGGTCCTCTAAAATTAGTCTAAGTGAACTTACCAATGTGGTTCACAAGAAAAAAGATTTGTTAGGTGGTGAGGTATTCTACCCAACTTACAAGAGTTAAACTAATAGTACCATGGGACAATGAGCCAAGCAATCGAGATAAAGCACAAATTTAAGCATTTAAGGAATTACGTAGAACAAAATCATATATCGGTCGAAAGATTTGAGTCGAGGTTGAATCCCTATCTGTGGTCAAAAAAATATATCGGTATCATGGTAAAGATTATAGTTTGGCCATTTTGACCATAAGGTCATATCAAGAAATAGAGTACAAGGAGGTGGGTTTTGTGGGACATGATATGTCTACAGGAAGGTGGGCTTGTCTAGGTCTTACATATGAAATTTATTGGAAGAAAAAGTCTAGTGTTGTGCTCCCAATATCAAAGTCATGGTAAGGGATGCCAAAATATCTAAAATAGAAAGTGGGCGTTCATGAGGTGATAATTAATGCACAAAAATCAAGAAGATCAAGTTAAAGCATGCAATAAAATTAATTAAAGAACCCAGTAAAATAATTTAGGAACACAATTCCAGAGAGAAGATAGTCTCCTAGATGAATACAATTAAGGAACCATTAACTTATTATTCAAATTGCAAATGGGTTAGAAGGTCGCAATTAAAAGATCTAGAATTGAAGGAAGGTCGAGTAAGCCGAGGTGGAAATACAGTCACATAGCTGGGTAGATGACTAACAACACTTGTATATATACTACTATCATGGTCATAAGTGACATGGCAATTAGTGTGGAATACTCAGTAGGGTTATCTTTGTGGCCTACCATTAATATTTTAACTCGAGTTTCCTCCAAAAAGTTTCAAAAATAAACTTTCAAAAATAAACCACCAAAATTTGTATTCACTCCAAGCCGTTCAAATTCATCATAAAAATTTAAATCGCTCTCATAAAATCTTAAAGCAAAATTTTATCACGTTACTACTAAACTTTTCCAAAATTAACGTTTAAATTCAACTATTTAACTCAAGAGTTCATAATTTACGAATCCATAAAAATTTCACATTCAATCAAAAATTTAACACTCTAAAATTTTCAAATAACTCATAATAAAACTCTTAGCATATTAAAAGCAATCTCAAAAATTAAGCTCACTGCTCTTATCAATTTTAACTTCTATTTATGCTATGTTATTCCAACAAACTCACAACTTTTAAATGGTAACTTCCTTTAATCAATCAAAATAACTTTCCATCACATCCTTCGAAATTCTAAAAAAACATTAATATTAGCAATCTCATATTAAACTAAATTTTTAAATAATCTTATCAGTAAAAATCTTTTTTTTTACCAAAAATCTAAATAGATTTGTAAATCCTCAATCATAGGACACCATTTAAAATAAAAATTTCTCAAAAATTGTTTTCATAACTTTTAATATTTTAAACCAAAATTAACCGTCATTACTTCCACTTAAAATTCAAAATTTACTAAACACGAAAATCGCAAGTTGTACAACTCGAATTTAAATAATTCTAATGGCCATTTTAAAAGCTAAGATCATTTTCAAACCAAATTTATAACTGTTCAAAGGTGTATAACTATAATACAATAAATCATAAACATCAAAACTCGCAAATCAATAAATTTTATATTTGTTCAAAGATGTATATCTAACACCCCAAAACTCATAAATATCACAACTCGAAAAGTAAATCAATTTTATACTTGTGCACGCCCCAGTCCCAAAATACGTGGACTAGGTACATCGACATGCCAGCTGTATACATATGAAGTACACTCCAATATATGGAAACCTTGTATGTATACATAAGCTGTAAAATGTAGTAGAACCATAATAACTAAATCTCATCCACTAGATAAATAAATGATATAAAAGCAACTTTGAATTTGTCATGTATACAGTCGTTGGGCGGAGACAAAGTCCACTACCAACTATCTCAAATAAAATGTACAAGAAGTGATCGATAGAATAATGAGTCGAACCAAGCACAATCGTCTTCGAAAGAATGGAGAAGATCACGGCCTTGGATAGAACACCTGCAAAATCACAGAAGCACACACCTGGAGAGATAACCAGGTCCTCAGAGGGACGTAACAAGATACATAAAGGGCATGCCATAATAAACTGAATATATAATATGTCACAAACCGAAATAAGTGACAAGACGACAATAAGGTAATCTAACCGTACTACAGTGTTTATGTAGTTAAGAATAAACCTCCAACGCATGGGCACTCTGGCTCAGTAGCAGTAATCTCAGGTATGGCCCATCAGGATACCAGGGACCTCAAAGCATAACATTCATCGAATGTCAGAGGCCAGCAGTAAATCAGTAACAGGATCCAGGACCGTATCTCCCGCGGAGATAACCGACAATAGGGAAGTGCATACTTGGCCCATACGTTAAGGAACTGTTCTTCCCACCCAATGCCTAACAGAGTCACATCCATGTCTCACATACCTCTACTAACTGCTAAGTCTCCTAACATGCCTCTATTAGCAGTTAGCTCTATCGCATGCGCATGGGGGATCAGCCCACACACAAGAACCTCTATATGTACTCATCTCACACATCCTCGTAGTACAACTGTGTCAAGGTATATGCGATACACTACAGACGGTAGTCTCTTAACCCTAAGTCCACATGCAATCAAAGGATAATAACAAAGCATATCTAATATCACTGAGCAGACAGTAAATCAAGAACAGTAAGAACTGGAAATAACTGAACAGTAATATGTAATAAAATGTAAACTGAATATAAACAGTATAATGGCAAGGTATCTTACCTGAGGGTGGTACGAGAAGCAGCAAAATCCAACAATCAGAATCGTCAACACGAAAGTCAAAATCCACAAGAAGCTCCGGATGCTGAAACAAACATCACGAACGAGTTTGAAATAAAAGATATGCCTAGGAAATGCCTGTCCAAAAGTTAAATTCTGGAACAGGGGCAAAATCGTAATTTCGGGTCAAAACGATGTCCGCCGTTGGACCCACTTTGCACCGAAATACGTGCCAATATCTACGATCTCAAAAGTCGTCAAACTACATGTCTACAAATTTGTTTTGAGGAGACGAACCCAACGGTATATCCAATTTTGGATTCCGGTGGGCTGTGCACAAAATCGTCCATTGAGTGGGATTGTGGGCCCGCAAAAATAGCGTCCCGATCAACGGTCTCAGAATCGGACCAAACTTGGCTCACAGGACCAGAAAAATATTTTGAGTCCAATGGCGCAAGTTTCATCGCGATATGATGAGTGTGCACAAAGTTGTGACTTAATTTGCAAAGAGTCGATACGGGGTATCTCGATGGATACGCATTGATTTCGTCGCGCACATGCAACAAAATTGGGTTCCGTCAGTTCCCACACGTCGACAACATCCATACGCGCCTTTCGATGCATATAGTATGCGACCACGTCTCCCGGTTTGTCGGGACGGACGCCGTATCGGAGTATTTTTCTAATTTTTGAAAACAGAATTTATAATTTTTTGGAAAACTTTAACAACGTGTAACTTTCTACATACTAGATGAAAAGTGAATCCAAAAGGTGCGTTACAATCTCGGTTATATTGTCTTTGACTACCTTCAATTAGTTTTTATGAAAGTTTAATGGACAGCGAGAAAAGTGGCCGACAAGTTGGTGTTTCAAAACAGTTTTTAATATTCAGAAAAGTGGGTTTTTCTCCAACTTCGTCTCCATTATTCGAGCAAGTTGGATGGCCATGTCAAAATCCACTTGGGGGATCTTGAAGAGGGTCATGGGGGATACGCGTAGAAATTCGTAGATCGAAAAATGATCGAACTAGATGGGAGGAAACTAGAAGAGAAGGTGAGTACCTCGTTGTTTCGTTACCGCTGCTGTTGTCGATGGTTCCTTTGTCTTCTTTGCGAGCATGGCTTCGCCATGCTGCGTCCGAGCTTCGCCGTGGAGTGGGGAGGAGGAAGGAGGAGAGGAAGGAGAAGATAGTAATTAGGGTTTTAATAGAGAGTTAAAATATATATATGTATGTATATATATATATAGATTAGGATGGGGGGGGTTTCGGCCTATACTTGCTGTTGAGTTTAAGGGGGTCGGCCCCTTTATGCTCTGCTACTAATGCAAGCAAAAGGAGGGGCGCACCTTTAGCTGTTATTGTTTTAGTTGTGGGTGGTCGGCCAGGTGGTGGGGCCGACCACACCACTTAATACATTGGAGATTAAGGGTGCGCCCACGAGTTGAAGATTAAGGGTGACCTTCCTCTTCCAGATTTGGAAATGTTCTCCGTCGAATTTCTCTAACTTGTTAAAGCTGGTATCGATGAGAGAAGCACGAGAGTTCTCCATCTACAAGGATCTTGCTTTAAGATTGTTAGTCCCGGGGCTTGATCAAAGATGGTAGACTCGATGTCGAGATCAGAGGTTCAACAAACGTTCACCTTCTGATTATTCTCGAGATCCAAGAGGAACGCTATAATATAAATCTGATTACAAAAGCATGGTCTACGTCCACGAGTTGAAGATTAAGGGTGACCTTCCTCTTCCAGATTTGGAAATGTTCTCCGTCGAATTTCTCTAACTTGTTAAAGCTGGTATCGATGAGAGAAGCACGAGAGTTCTCCATCTACAAGGATCTTGCTTTAAGATTGTTAGTCCCGGGGCTTGATCAAAGATGGTAGACTCGATGTCGAGATCAGAGGTTCAACAAACGTTCACCTTCTGATTATTCTCGAGATCCAAGAGGAACGCTATAATATAAATCTGATTACAAAAGCAACAACAATCAGAAAGTATATCTCACGTTCTTCCTCGCAATTGCAGTTGCTGACGGACAGAACTGAGTTCAGAAAATAAATCTCACGTTCTTCCTTGCAATCGCAGTTGCAGACGGACAGAACTGAGTTACAACTCAGATGAAGGAGAAGAAGAGGAAAGGTTCTTGCTGGGGTGATTAAGATCACCATTGTTCAAAGCAAGATTTGCCCCAACACGATCTGCTCCCAGGAACCAGCAAGTTCATGAAGAACTTCTGGAACGCTCGTAAGTCAAAATTTGAGACTTGAACGGGCTTTTTGGACTTTACAGACTCCCTTAACTCTCTTCTTGGTGCATCTTTCAAAGGAGGCCAAGGGGCTCTATTTATAGAGTGGAGTGAGACTTCAACTCTTCTCCTATCCGATGTGGGACTAATATACCAATACTCAAAAATAGAATTTGATATTTTAGATCATCCCACAATCAACATAGAAGTGTGCCAGTCCACGCCTACCCCTCGAACACTCCCGTGCATGCACGAGACGTCCTGGAGTCCATGTCCGAGTCCGAGTCCGTACAACAAAAATCAACTTGCATCCTTGTTGGATTTAATCCTTTTTCCTTCTAGGAAAATACTCCCACATGGCACAAACTTGTGCCCCACTACACCTCATGTGCACACCTCAACACAAGCAATGCATTATATTGAGATACTCACCATTTGGTGTAGCCGATGTGGGACTATCTTTTCTAGAATTAGGAAATATTTATTATAAATTCTAGAAAAATAATGCAAAATACTTTAAATATAATTTTTATAGGTTATTTGTAAGAAAAACTCATGAACTAGTTACTAGTTCGATTTGTTCACACAACTTCCCAATTTTCTAACAAAACGGGTCGACTCGATCACAACAAAGATAGATTTATATATTTTGAAATAATTGATTTCAATTCCCAGTGTCCAAAAATTTCTCCAAGGGTCTTTTGGGGTTTTAACACCGAGAAGTTCAATAGCAAGAGGACACACAATCAAGAACATTAATTTCTTAGCAATCGGCCGACTACAACAACAACCATACCAAAGTTACCAAAGTTTGATATCAAATCAACATGAAACTTTGCCATAAGATTATGTAGATGTAAAGGGATCAAATAAGGGTTATTTGGGTGCTTACCATTGGTCTTGGGACCGTCAAATGGCCCCGCAATATCTTGCGACCATCAACTACTTCGGACATAGTCGAATCTGGACAACCTGTCGTACAACGGACGCCATAGGGAAACCGTTGTGAACTAGGTGTTGAAATTTTAGGATATTGTAGAGGACACATAAATCTTTGCGTTAGTTTTGTTTTGCGTCAAATGGACAAGAAAAACTAGATAAAACTGACTCGAGAAAATAGCGTACCTGCTGTGAGATTTTATCCCATATTCGACCGACTTCTGGTTGCCTTCTCGGCTTGGTGCCGACCAAACCAGGGTTGTAGGTGTCACGCCCCGATCCCGCAGAGTCCCTTTCGTCCTCGCTTCGGGCTCTTTGGGACCGTTCGTCCTCGCTAAGGCGTGATGCCGTGCAAGCCTAAGTTGCGCTTGCACAAGGCCGAGACCTGGAACAAGACAAGATAGACAAGTTTGACAATACGCAGCGGAACGTATCACAGATAATTGAAGCAGCAGCGGACATATTTCAGAATACAAGCATTGAACACAATGGTAACAAGAACATTTCTCTTTATTGATTTCATTTGAACAGATTACAAGCTCTCGATTCTCTCAGATACAATATTACATTCTCTCAGAACTTTACAGATAGATTACAATGATCCCGTTCCCATACATTACATCCTTTTATATACAAAACCAAACTCTTGCACAGATGTCATCTCTTGGCATCTCTTCTGATTTCTGGTTCCTGAGGATGAGGCACAGGCTATTGCTTCGGGCTATCCTTTTCGATGCAAGGTGCACCTGCATGCAGACTGATGATGGGTCAGTATATCAGCATACTGGTGAATTGTGAACAAAGGAGCTACATTTTTCTGAAACGATCACTGTTCATTTAGTGAGAAAACATTTTCTTGTGATGTGATCTTGCTAGTTTTACCTAGATTTATTCTATGCATACAGAGTCAGTTTACATATCTTTTGAAAACACATCTTTGAAAAGCTACAGTTCATATATTTTAAGCATACAAGGGACTATTCAATTCTAGCACGATGACTATCCATTTCATGTACAGTGCGCAGCGTATTTCATGAGCATATTCATTTCATTAGGGACAACATCTTTAGCATTCTTTTCTCTTGTTCAAGACAAACTTAGGGTCAGAATACAAGCATGATATTACATCTTTTCTTTTAGTGGAACATAGCATTTCTTGGTAACAGATTAATCTCTGCAAGCATTTGAACTTAAGCAACACATGTATATCACTTTTCAGTGACTCTTACCATAGCCGACCGTCGATCCCTGCACAAGACAAGGATTAGCATAAACATTATAAAACCAATATTGTCATTCCCTGTCCGTCTCTGCATGATT
Source organism: Iris pallida (assembly GCA_029216955.1). Taxonomy (NCBI): domain Eukaryota; kingdom Viridiplantae; phylum Streptophyta; class Magnoliopsida; order Asparagales; family Iridaceae; genus Iris; species Iris pallida. The sequence goes on from JANAVB010001200.1 coordinate 3,900,928, forward strand.
AGCTCTTAGCAAAACATTCTTTTCACTCTTATCAATATGCAACATGACAATAACTTTCGTGGTCCATGGGCAATACCCATATTAGCAGTCGGAACTTCTTGTCCAACTACTAATAGACTGACACCCCCTCTTAACTGCGGGGACTTCTAGCCCCAGGTGTCCTGTTCTCTCCTAGGCCGATCGACTCCGGGCGCCCCCAGAATCGTCGAGAGACTACCACTTGTGCACAAGCCGTCTAGACCAATGCAAATGCAACTATCATATAAACAATCATACATCAATCAAGCAGCTTGCAAACATATTCATCTTCTTCTTTTTCATGCCTTTGCAGATATACGACACGTTCAATTCGTGCCTTTCTTTTATTCAGGTCAACATGTACAAGTCCGTCTGTACATGTCTATAATTCTCAAGCATACTTAGCAGCAAGCAAATATCAAGCATTCAATTCGATTCATTAGTCTTCTCTTATCCTATCGAGCATGACAAGCATCATTTTAGTTCTTATTAGCAGGCAACGAGTCATCTTGTTAGCATGCAGATTATTTCTTTTCTTGTTCTTAGCATGGCAAGGTTCTCTATATCAAGGCAACAATCATATCTTAACGAGGGCAACATATGAATTCTCTTAAAGCATACTCAAGGATTTACCATCTTGTTATTAACAAAAGTATTCAATCAAAAACTCAGGTTCTTAAGGCGTAAGCGAATCATAAAATGAGTCTTCGTCCACTCACCCAGATTAATCGTCTTCTGTTGCAGAGCCAGCAATCCGATCTTTCTGTCTATCTAGTGCCTTCGCGGAGCGGGACACTACATAATTACCCACCGAAAAGAAGTTTCGTCCTCGAAACTTAAGGAGAAACTTACGATATCCTTAGCAGCGATAGTCCTCATCCTTCGCCATCATCAATCCATGAAATCACAATTCAGATCATATCAAAACTCTTGTTCAATCAAGCATTTCAATCTCAATCAATCAAATCGGTAAAACATTGCCGGCATCATAAAAATATTTACGGACTTATTGTATGGAACGTTCATCTCATTATTGATATCGAGTAGGCAACGGAATTTCAATCAGAAGACATGTACAAATTAAATTGAATCAAAATTGGCCAGAGGATCGTGTTGCTCTGATACCATTCTGTCACGCCCCGATCCCGCAGAGTCCCTTTCGTCCTCGCTTCGGGCTCTTTGGGACCGTTCGTCCTCGCTAAGGCGTGATGCCGTGCAAGCCTAAGTTGCGCTTGCACAAGGCCGAGACCTGGAACAAGACAAGATAGACAAGTTTGACAATACGCAGCGGAACGTATCACAGATAATTGAAGCAGCAGCGGACATATTTCAGAATACAAGCATTGAACACAATGGTAACAAGAACATTTCTCTTTATTGATTTCATTTGAACAGATTACAAGCTCTCGATTCTCTCAGATACAATATTACATTCTCTCAGAACTTTACAGATAGATTACAATGATCCCGTTCCCATACATTACATCCTTTTATATACAAAACCAAACTCTTGCACAGATGTCATCTCTTGGCATCTCTTCTGATTTCTGGTTCCTGAGGATGAGGCACAGGCTATCGCTTCGGGCTATCCTTTTCGATGCAAGGTGCACCTGCATGCAGACTGATGATGGGTCAGTATATCAGCATACTGGTGAATTGTGAACAAAGGAGCTACATTTTTCTGAAACGATCACTGTTCATTTAGTGAGAAAACATTTTCTTGTGATGTGATCTTGCTAGTTTTACCTAGATTTATTCCATGCATACAGAGTCAGTTTACATATCTTTTGAAAACACATCTTTGAAAAGCTACAGTTCATATATTTTAAGCATACAAGGGACTATTCAATTCTAGCACGATGACTATCCATTTCATGTACAGTGTGCAGCGTATTTCATGAGCATATTCATTTCATTAGGGACAACATCTTTAGCATTCTTTTCTCTTGTTCAAGACAAACTTAGGGTCAGAATACAAGCATGATATTACATCTTTTCTTTTAGTGGAACATAGCATTTCTTGGTAACAGATTAATCTCTGCAAGCATTTGAACTTAAGCAACACATGTATATCACTTTTCAGTGACTCTTACCATAGCCGACCGTCGATCCCTGCACAAGACAAGGATTAGCATAAACATTATAAAACCAATATTGTCATTCCCTGTCCGTCTCTGCATGATTAGCTCTTAGCAAAACATTCTTTTCACTCTTATCAATATGCAACATGACAATAACTTTCGTGGTCCATGGGCAATACCCATATTAGCAGTCGGAACTTCTTGCCCAACTACTAATAGACTGACACCCCCTCTTAACTGCGGGGACTTCTAGCCCCAGGTGTCCTGTTCTCTCCTAGGCCGATCGACTCCGGGCGCCCCCAGAATCGTCGAGAGACTACCACTTGTGCACAAGCCGTCTAGACCAATGCAAATGCAACTATCATATAAACAATCATACATCAATCAAGCAGCTTGCAAACATATTCATCTTCTTCTTTTTCATGCCCTTGCAGATATACGACACGTTCAATTCGTGCCTTTCTTTTATTCAGGTCAACATGTACAAGTCCGTCTGTACATGTCTATAATTCTCAAGCATACTTAGCAGCAAGCAAATATCAAGCATTCAATTCGATTCATTAGTCTTCTCTTATCCTATCGAGCATGACAAGCATCATTTTAGTTCTTATTAGCAGGCAACGAGTCATCTTGTTAGCATGCAGATTATTTTTTTTCTTGTTCTTAGCATGGCAAGGTTCTCTATATCAAGGCAACAATCATATCTTAACGAGGCAACATGTGAATTCTCTTAAAGCATACTCAAGGATTTACCATCTTGTTATTAACAAAAGCATTCAATCAAAAACTCAGGTTCTTAAGGCGTAAGCGAATCATAAAATGAGTCTTCGTCCACTCACCCAGATTAATCGTCTTCTGTTGCAGAGCCAGCAATCCGATCTTTCTGTCTATCTAGTGCCTTCGCGGAGCGGGACACTACAGTAGGTGGCCTGGGTATTGTTGGGATAAAAGATAGAAGTCCTAGGGTTGTGTATGTAGAACCCTAAAGGGAGGATGAATATGGTAATAAAATAATTATCAACAATAATAAGCAAAGTAAATAACAATTTAAAAGAAGAGAGAATCAAACACTTGATGTATCCTGGTATCCTCCCAAGGGGCACTCCAGACCCAGAAATCGCTCCGACTTTAATCTACTATTTGAGTAAATAGTACAACATGATCTTTGATCCGAAGTCTCGTCAACTTCTTATATACAAGTTTTTATCCGAAGGTTCGTCAACTTCTTACACACGAGTTTTCCTCCGAAGGATCGTCAACTTCAAACTTGAGAGAAAAATGTTTCGATCTTCTTGAACACTTGGAAGATCTAAGTTACAACTCTTGAATACTCTAACACTTCAATGGATGACAACTTAAAGCTTTGTAGAGTAATGGTGGAGCTCTTTGGTAGATAAGAAATTTAAGGCTCAAGTGGATAAGTATTTATGAAGAAGGAAGAAGTCTATTTATACAAATCCAAGACAAGGAAGCATTTACTACAGCCGAATGGATGATCCTTCGGTTGTCCGCAAACGTACGAAGGATTATCTGTCCCAACAGTAACGGCTAGAAAACTAGCCATTGGATGCATTAAATGCTCTTGGTAGTGATCGTTGGATTTTATTTTCAAATAGCCAGCTCAGCACTTGCAGATTATCCGACCTTGATCCGTAGAGGTCCGCCGGATCACCCGGATGTCCCCACAAAATACTTGTTATTTCAAATCGAATTATTCGACAGATATCCGTGGTGATCTAAAGGATGATCTGAATGTCCCCACAAAAGACTTGTTGGATAATCCGGATTATTCGGCGGATATCAACGGTGATCCAAAGGATAATCTGAATGTTCCCACAAAAACTTGCTTGAACAATTCAGATAACCCGACGGTGATCCTCGTAGATCTGGCAGAGGATCCGAATGTCCCCACAAAAACTTGATGGAACAACTCGGATAACCCGACGAAAATCTGCGATCATCCGACGGATGATCCGCTTCTTAGCTTTCTATTTGTTTACCTTTACAGCTTTTGTTTTGTCATCCATACAAAGTGTTTACACTTGTCTCCTATGTATTACAGACTCTTGGAGATATGGAGCTGCATGTTTGACTTGTGAAGCTTATGTATATTTGAATGTGATCCAAGAATGAGTCTGAGCACCAGGTGATGGATGCAGATATCTTTCATTGATAGAGGCTTTCCTTTGATCCTAAGGAGTAAATGAATGTAAAACAGTAGAGGCCTTAATCGTGAGTACAATATTAAAATCAATGTGCCAACAATCTTTCCCATTTTGATAATTGATAAATATACTATTTTTAGGAGATAGCTCTCCCGTAAGTAGATATCTCCCCCATAAATGGATACCTCCCCTCAATACCATTCCCCCCCTGGCATTTATGCAAAATAAAAGATGATATGCTATAGATAAAAAGTTGGAGAGCATTTGGACAAACAAACATGCATATTCATTCGTAAAAGTAGAACTTCTTCCGAAAAACAACATACTAGTCCCTATGGGAATACGCAGGACTGTAACATAAGAGCAAACATAAGGACACAAGTTTTTAGTCCACGAAGGACTGCACACAACATAACAAAACAACTTATTGACTCCAAGACATTACCTACTAGCACTTGTGATCATCAACCATCAGGGGCAGCCATAGTGTCATCATCATCAGTAGGATCCTCATCAACCCCCGCAGCAGGAGTGAAGGAGCCAAGGGCTCAATGCTGTCTGGATACATGAACCCATAGACATTCGGGTCAGTGAACCTTGGTCCAAGGTAGACAGGGTTAGGTACAGTAGGGTCGACGAGAGGATTGTTCTTCAGAAAGCAGTACTTAATATAATGTGTCTGATCCATGAAGCCATGATGAAACAGGATACCTAGATCTTGGGTAGCAGTCAGGATGCGCTCCGAGGTAGAGATGGTGAGGGAGTCAAAACTGAGATCAATGTATCAGCGAATCTCCAGAGATAGAGGCGTCGGAGCTGGAGGAGTAGAGGAAGTGCCAGCAGCAGGTGGTTGGGAAGCTGAAGGTCGAGATGATGAGTGGAGGGGCCGTGGCTTCAATTTGGCAAGAAGAGTTGGCTTTTTATCCTTTGGACAATTGGTGAGATCGACCCCGTTTCCAGAATCATGGTGATGTACATGCCGAAGAGGAGAGACCGATGGTTGGCTTCTTGGATACGGATCATTGAGTAAACAATCATCTCGGTTAGGAAGAATGGTTGGCGGACAAAGAGGTGGTACATGGCAATGAGTTCTTCAGTGGTGAGGTTGTCCATATAGCCAGATTTAGGGGTAATGAAGTGGCAGAGGATGCGGTAGAGATCATGATAGAAGGGACTCAAGTCCTTGTCATCAGGCTTCAAAGAGGTGGGACGATCGCAGATGCAGAATATGAATTCCTCAAAAGTGTAGTTTTAGGAGAGCTTGATGGAGTTAATGGTGCAGGAAAGGGGACGAATGTTGGGACACTCCGGAATGCCAAGAATATTGGAAAGGGGAGCGGCTGTGACAGTGAACTTGACCCCACCCATTGTAGTCTCGAACTCCGGACCATCGCCACTTGCAACCAGGTTGCAGTAGAACATTTAGATGGCTGCAGGATAGACATCCACCTGCATCTCCAGCAGATATGTGAGACCGACATCGTCGAAAAAAATTTGATGGTTTAGAAAATAAAGAAATGAGATGGGCTTGTCAGTGTAAATAGGAAGTTTGTTGAAAATAGTGAACCAGTCGTAGAATTATTGGGCCAATCGAAAGATGGCTGGGTTGTGGCCGTGGGCAGTGGCGGTGGGGAGGAATATGGTTGTAGGAGGAGGAGCTTGGGATGACGAAGCGGAGGTGCCATGGCGGGATCGCTTGTGAGACATGGTGGTGGTTCGAAGCGTCAGTCGGATTTGGGTAGATCTGGGCGGATGTCCGATTTTGAATATATGTGGAGAGATGGAGAAGAAGGAATAGTAGGGGTTTTAAAGAGAAGTAGGAGGGTAATTAAAGAGGTAGGTGGGATTTAATAAGAGGGGGTGTGAGGGGTTGGGGGGTTTTAGGAAGTGTGTAACGGTGTTTGGGGAAGGGGAAAGGATTTTGGGAAGAGGAAAAGCTGGATTCGGTCAAATCTGGGCATAATGTGTCAGTCGGATCATCCGACCAAAATCTGCAGAGATCCGACGGACAACCCAGATGTGGAAAAGTTTGAAAATAATGACTAGGACATTTGAAAAGTGTTCTGTCAACCGTAGGAAAAACGGAAAAGCCGACAGAGTTCCGCGAAAGTCCACCAAATTTTCTGTCGGATTATCCATTAAGAAGTATTTAAAGAGATTTATCAAGAAGGACAATTTCTCGACAAATGAAGGAAAAGCGATCTTCGGCAAGAGATTTGGTAAAGATGACAGCAAGTTGATAGTCAGTGTCAATAAATTCAAGACGTATGTCACCTTTTAGTTGATGATCACGCAAAAAGTGATGTTGAATCTCAATGTGTTTCGTACGTGAGTGACAAATAGGGTTTTTAGTAAGATTAATAGAGCTAGTATTGTCACATTTTATAAAGATGCCATTTGAGAAAATATCGTAGTCTACAAGTGTTTGTGTCATCCAAAGGATTTGTGCACAACAACATCCAGCCGCAATGTATTCGGCCTCAGTTGTAGAAAGGGCAACCGAGTTTTGTTTCTTACTAAACCATAAAACCAAAGATTTTTCAAGGAATTGGCATATGTCGCTAGTGCTTTTTCGATCAATCTTGCATCCGGCAAAATATGTATCCGAGTAGCCGATAAGCTCAAAGGATGGAGATTTTGGATACCAAAGTCCCATGTTAATGGTGCCTTTGAGATACCAAAAAATGCGTTTAACGGCACATAAGTGTGATTCTTTGTGATTTGCTTGGTAGCGTGCACATAAGCAAACACTAAACATGATGTCAGGAAGACTAGTAGTTAAATAGAGTAAGCTACCGATTATACCTCGATACTTACGAATGTCGACTGATACACTATTGTTATCTTGATCAAGCTTAGTTATAGTGGTCATAGGAGTTCTCATTGGTTTGGATGAGTCTAGTTCAAAGCGCTTAAGAAGATCATTGGTGTATTTGGCTTGATTGATGAACGTGCCTAGAGATCCTTGCTTGATTTGCAACCCAAGAAAGAATGATAGTTCTTCCATCATGCTCATTTCAAACTCGTTCTGCATAACTTTGGCAAACTCTATACACAGTATTTTGTTAGTGGAACCAAAAATAATATCATCAACATAAATTTGAACTAATATGAGTGTTCCATTGTCAGTTTTAATAAAAAGTGTAGTGTCAACTTTGCCCTTGGAGAAGTTGTGAGAAATGAAAAAGGAGCTAAGACGCTCATACCTAGCACGAGGAGCTTGCTTGAGACCATAGAGGGCTTTGTGTAATTTGAAAACATTATGAGGAAATTGAAAATCTTCAAAGCCAGGAGGTTGCTTGACATACACATCTTCTTTAATAACACCATTCAAAAAGTCACTTTTGACATCCATTTGAAAAAATTTTAAATCATTAAAATAAGCAATAATACAAAGCATTCGGATGTATTCAAGACGAGCAACCGGTGCATAGGCTTCTTCATAATCAATGCCTTCCTCTTGGTTATAGCCTTGAGCAACCAATCGAACTTTGTTACGAGTAACGATCCCATCCTCGTTAAGCTTATTCGAAACACTCACTTTGTCCCAATAATAGGATAGTTGTGGAGTTTAGGAACGAGTTTCCAAACATTGTTTCTCTCGAATTGATTAAGCTTTTCTTGTATTGCAAACATCCAAATTCATCATTAAAAGCATCATTGATATTTTTAGGCTATATTTGAGAAATAAAAGCCACATTTATACAGTGATCTCGTGTAGAGGATCGAGTACTAACTCGTGAGGAAGGATCACCAATGATAACTTGGGATGATGAGGGACAAATCTCCATTCTTTGGGGAGATCCTCTTGAGGAGCCTTTATAGTTGAAGAATTTTCAGGAGGAGGAATCTCAACTTTATTAATAGATGAAGGAGCACTTGTATCTACAAGAGAATAATTTTTCAAACCAAAAGAGATGTCATCAACATCATTCAAGGAGCTAGTTGTAGAAGTTTTAAGTTTGTCAAACGAGATATTGATTAACTCTTCGACTACAAGACTTCTTTTGTTAAAGACACGAAATCCTTTATTATGCATTGAATATTCAAGGAATATACCTTCATAGGCTTTTTCTTCAAATTTGCCTAGGTTATCTTTGGTATTCAGAATAAAATATTTGCATCCAAAAACTTTAAAATATCAATAGAAGGAATTTTGTCAAACCAAAACTTATAAGGAGTTTTCTTAGAAATAGGTCTAATCAAGACTCTATTTATAACATAACATGTCGTGTTAACGGATTCTGCCGCAAACGATTTAGGGAGCTTGTATTGGTTTAACATGACCCTGGCCATATCGCTGAGGGTTCTATTCTTTCTTTTAACTACACCATTTTGTTGTGGAGTTCTAGGACAAGCAAAATCATGACCAAAACTATTTTTAATACAGAAGTTTTTAAAATTGACATTGTCAAATTTACCTCCATGATCACTTCTAATTTTGTTGATCATAATACATTTCTCATTTTGAACACGTTTACAAAAACAACAAATTTACGAAAAGTATCACTTTTATTTGCAAGAAAAATAACCAAGTAAATCTCGAAAAATCATTCACTAAAACAAAAGCATAGAGTTTACCACCGAGACTAGCTACTCTACTATGACTGAATAAATTCATACGAATAAGTTGGAGTGGTCTAGTATGTTGTAAAAGTACACATATGTTTAAAAAACACAAAACTATTTATTTTGTGTGGAGGAAAAAACACAAAACTATTTATTTTTAAAAATATATGTTGTAAAAGTACATGTATGTTTCTCTTCTAAATTTTTTTCCTTTAAAAAATTAAATCTCTCCTTTTAAAAACAAACATATCTTTATCTTAAAAAAATAAGGCTTATTTATTTATTTATTTTTAAATAGATGATTTATTAATTTTTTAAAAATAAAGACAGATAAACTAGTATTCTTTTTTTATAGAGATTTTTTTAACAACCAATCTTTGAAATGAATATACCTTTAAATTTTATATTTAAAATATTAATTTTAATGTCAATCTTAATATAATTGTTGATATTAATTTTAATTTCAATTTTAACATTAATTTTAATGTTAATGTTAATGTTAATATTAATGTTAATGTTAATTTTAAATCTAAATTTAAATTATTTTTAATTGTAATTAACATTAATTTTAGCTTTAATGTTAGTGTTAACTTTAAATTTAAATTAAATTTTAAATTAAAATTAAAATTTATTTTTAAATTGAATTTTAGTTAAATTTAAATTAAATCTTAATTTTAGATTTGTTTTAATTTTAATATTAGATTTTTAATGTTAATGTTAATATTAAAATTAAAATTAATTTTAATGTTAATATTAGCATTAATTTTAATTTTAGTGTTAATTTTAATGTTAATTTTTTATTTTAATGTTAAAACTAAAATTAATATTAAACTTAACATTAAAATTATCACTAAAATGAACATTAAAATTAAAATTAATGTCAACAATAATATTACACCAAAAAATTAACGTCAAAAATAATATTAAATAAACATTAAGATTAAAATTAAAAGTAATATTTTTAAATATAATTTTTATAGGTATATTTATTTTCAAGATAGATTGTTTATTAAAAAAAATCTATCTCTATTTTAAAAATAAAATTAACTTATCCATCTCTATCTATTTTAAAATAAATAAATAAATCTTTCCCTATTTGAAAAATAAATAGACTTATCTTTAAGATAGAGATAGGTTTGTTTTTAAAAGGAGAGATTTAATATTCTTAAATAGAGAGAAATTTGAAAGAGAAACAATGTGTTTTCTCCTTAGGGGAAGCTCTCTCTCTCTCTCTCTCTCTCTCTCTCTATATATATATATATATATATATATATATATATATATATATATATATATATATATATATATATATATATGGTGCTGCTATTAGCACCCCTAAAATGTCATTCGACACTCCTCTTTAATTTTTTAACATTCAAATTTCAAATTTTTTCATGCATTAACATTATTAGCACTCCTAAAATGTCATCCTATACTCTTACCTCCATGCATGCACAAATTAATGTCATATTTAATGCAGGGGTAGATTTGTAATTTGAATGTTAAAAAAATAAAGAGGAGTGCCGAATGATATTATAGGAGTGCTAATAGCAGCACCATATATATATATATATATATATATATATATATATATATATATATATATATATATGAAAAAAGGTCTCTCTCTCTCTCTCTCTGAAAGAGGGTAATTGTGGCGAACGCTCCCACCGGGAATCAATCTTGACCACTCTGGCCGCATGTCTCACCACTACTACTAGGCTAGAGGGTCACTCTCTCTCTCTCTCTCTCTCTCTCTCTCTCTTTATATATATATATATATATATATATATATATATATATATATATATATATATATATATATATATATATATATATTAATTTGAATCAAAAATTCCGTCACGGGAGCCCCGCCAAAGTCCCGCCCTCCTGTACCATCGGATCGGGGGGAAGGGAGGAGGTGTGTCTGCTCGATCCAACGGATGAGGAGCAGACGGTACTTCCGCGTATATATATATATATATATATATATATATATATATATATATATATATATATATATATATATATATATATATATATATATATATATATGGAAGCGGATCAAAGCCCCCCTTAGAAAACCTCCTAAAAACTCCCCTCACTCTAATCCGTAATATTAATGTTAATATTAATGTTAATATTAATATTAATACTAAAATTAACATTAAACTTAACATTAAAATTAAGGCTAAATTACAACTTAATACCCTCAACTATTAGAGTTTTTCAACTTGATACCCTCAACTTTAATAAGTATCAACTTAATACCCTGAACTATTGTCTATGTTTAACTAAATACCCTGCATGACTCAGGCGTTAGTCTTTCCGTCCCAATTCAGAAATATCAATCTTCTTGGACGAAAATAACCCTGATTTTTTATTATAAAATAAAATATAGGCATCCTTCTCCTCTTCCACGACCAGTTCTTCCCCAAATAATTTTCTAGGTGATGCCCTAGTCTATGCTCTTTAAAATATTTTCGCAAATTTCTTTCTCATCTATTTCTTGTTTAAGAATTTATTACTAATCTATTTATTTTTACATGATCTCTCATTTACTCTCAAATTTTGTTTTAGTTTTCCCATGTCAGAGATCTCAAGACAGTCCAATAGCAGCTACTCGTCGAAGAAGGTCGAAGAGGAATGGAGGAGTTGTTTTTGCCAAATTGAGACACATCTTACAACATGCGTGAAGACACAAAATGCTGGACGTCGATTTTGGGGATGTGGTAACTACAAATCTTCTAGAAGATGCAATTTTTTTGAGTGGAAAGAAGAGGAATTTCCAGTTCAAGCGCAAAAATTTATCCTCCGACTGCAAAAAGACAACATGGAGATGAAGGAGAAAATAGTTGATTTGGAAGCCCAACTTCACGTGAAAGAAATGAAGAATTCCAGGCCTTGTGTTCTCATGACATTTTTATTTATTTTTACATTGGTTTTTTTCTTGTTTCTTGCAGTAATGGTTGTTTAGATGATTAGGGATCTTTTGGAAGGATGTATGTAAATTATTGTATTAGTTTTGATGTGGATTGGGTTTAAGTGCTAATGAAGATTAATGAAGATATGATTGTAATGAAAAAAAAATATTTTGCTAATAGTTGTTCTTTAAACGGATGTAATTTATGGGTCGGTAAGCCGGCAGAAAACCTTATGGGTCATGTCTACTGAAGTTTTTAGTGAAACCAGTACACTTGCAGTGTACTGCCAATGTTTCTCTAATACCATATCAATTGATCCACCTGAGCACAAGATCTATGGGTCTCTAATACCATATTGGGAAACTTATGGGTCGGCAAGCCGGCAGAAAACCGGATGGGTCATGTCTACTGGAGTTTTTAGTGAAACCAATACTTGCAGTGTACTGCCATTGTTTCTCTAATACCATATCAATTGATCCACCTTGCAGTGTACAAAAGGTTTTGCAGGAAACTTGCTGGAGTAATTGTATCAGCTTGATCAAAATATCCATCTCATTTGATCAAAATAATATCAAGTGATACTTGTTAAAGATACACAAGAAACAGACACACACAAAAGCTTCTCTAATACCATATCAATTGATCAAAATATTCTACAACAAAATTTTCTCATGTGACCCACACAGAAGCTGCTGGATGTGTGGGACAACAAATTGGATACATTGGCAGCACACTGCCAGTATATCGACCATAATCAAAAACATTTGCTCAGTACACTGGCAGCACACTGGCAGCACAAATTGGATACACTGGCAGCACACTGCCAGCATACCGCCCATAATCAACAACAAATTGGATGTGTGGGACAACAAATTTGCTCAGCACAAATTTGCTCAACAACAAATTTGCTCAGCACACTGCCAGCATACCGCCCATATTAGCCAAGCTACGGATTAAAATATCCAAAACTCATGTGAATAGTCTGATACATAGTCAAAATATCTACAAACTTGGTTCAGCACAAATTTGATTCACATATTTCATATTAGCCAAGCTACGGATTGAATAGTCTGACACATATTTCACATATTTCATATTAGCCAAGCACAAATTGGATGCAGCACAAATTTGATTCACATATTTCATATTAGCCAAACATATAAAATACATAGCCAAAATACATTGTCATTTCCCCTGCTATATAATCCTAGCCTTCTTTAGATATTGTCATTTCCACTTCCCAAAATCCAGATGTTGTTAGTGTTGAACATCCCTAGCACTTTCTCATCGGTGTCCAAAAGCAGAAGACATTGGTTGGACCTACTAATCTGGTGGAATATTCTGCAGGGACCATTGTACCCTAACTCCCTCACCCAACCAAATATTTCTTGAAGAGACATTCTATCTAAATCAATGTCATATGCTATGTTCTCCGTACCACCAACATATTTCCAATTTGGACCCATAGAAAAACCCCCGCCATGGTGTAGTCTTAAAGACCATATCATCTGTACGATAACAAGAAAATTAACTCAATATAATTGTCTTTCTTACTAAGTAAGTGTAATGTTAAATAAAAGCATGAAAACAAACAAGTAATATGTATTGTCTAGACATTGAATAGAGCATTTGGTCCCCACTCGATATAACAAATATATCAGGTCCCCACCACGTGCATATGTATTTGGTCCCCACTCGATATTCTCCCTCATCCCCACTGTGCATTATGAGTTACAAGCATATGTCAGAAAAATCCTAGGTCATAAAATCCAACCATCATAAACCTAAGTTGACTTACAATGTTAGAAAAACCCTAAGTCAGAAAATCCCAAAGTCAAAATCCAGACATCATAATACATACTTAAATAAACAAGAAAATTGACAAATAAATCCAAAATAAACAAGAAAACGGACAAACAAAATCCAAAGTAAACAAAAAAAAATGACAAATAAATGTATTGAATTATTTATTTTAACACATACCTTCAAATAATTTGAGATATGACAGTGAATAGAGAGGGGATGAGGGAGAACATCAAATGAGAGGAGAGTGAGAGAGGAGTGATTGATTCTTCAAGATTTCTAAAATTAGGTTTAGTGATTTTGGGATAACATTTTTTTAGTCATATGTCTGTACGGTTGTAGACTAATGGACGTGGGCTTTTTTGTCTTTTTAACTTATCCGTTAACTCCGTCAGGGTAGTAAGTAGTCAAATGATAGTTGAGGTATTAAGTTGACACCTATAAAAGTTGAGGGTATCAAGTTAAAAAAAGTGAATAGTTGAGGGTATTAAGTTGTAATTTAGCCTAAAATTAATATTAATATTAACATTAACATTAACATTAACATTAATATTAACATTAACATTAACATTAATATAAAAAAATTAATATTAACATTAATATTAATATTAACATTAATATTAACATTAATATTACGAATTAGAGTGAGAAAAATTTTTAGGGAGTTTTCTAAGAAGGGCTTTTGATCCGCTCCCTATATATATATATATATATATATATATATATATATATAGAGAGAGAGAGAGAGAGAGAGAGAGAGAGAGAGCAGATGACCTCTAGCCTAGTGGTTAAGAGAGATGCATGCGGCCCGAGTGGTCAGGAGTTAACGCTCTTGCAATAGTTAACGCTCGAGGGGCTACTGCTATTGGGCTCTCCCCCTGAAAAAATTAATTTAATATTATTGTCAGCACATGGCCCACATCAGATATTAAACTGATAAGAATATATACTACACTTAATCTTAGCCATATATATTCTCCTTGTGGAATGTAAACTCCAAACCCCCACCCACCCACCACTCAGGGCCGGCCCTGGGGTAAGCCTGACAAGACTTCGGTCTTGGGCAACCCCCCTCCATAGGGCAACCCCCTAGGCCATTTAGTTTTCTTAGGACCGGTCCAACAAAAATTCAAATTAAACATTTATCTTTCAACAAGGGTAAAGGGCAACAAAAATTAGCTCCGGCTAATGCAACCCAAACCGCGGGGCCGGCCCTGCCACCACTGAGCCTTTTGAAACAATTTATGTTGAAGATAAAGCAACCAAGACAATGAGAGATCATTCTTCTTTTTCTGAACTTGACAAGGTGAAGAAGAGGTTTAATTGCCTTACCAAGGGGTCATAAAAAAAAAAATATGCAGGAAGTCGGACTTTGGAGAGGAAATAAGGATGCCTGTCGGTTACTTTTGTTCTTTTGTACCATTCCTTGTCCTATGTTTGTCTATACAAACTAAGCTAACCTAACCTTGTCTTTGTTTATAGTTTTGTTCAGTCTATTTATTCTTTCCTGAAGTCTTTTCTGTATAATTATTCTGTATAGAACATCGGGTTCCACACACACCTCGATGATTCACTTTCCCTCACAATTTCTTGCATATAATACAAAAATTTAGGACTAACTATGTCTCCTCAAAAAGATATTCTGACTATATTTCTAATATACACCCGAAAGAAAAAGGGATAGGAATTACAATTTCTAGAGCGAACCAAACACACAGGCCCAAAAGAATCTGAACAGGAACGGTTCCGTAAAAGAAGTTACATTCAGTCTTTCGGCCAGAAAGCTTGAGACTTCTCTTTCCTTGAGGTTCTCAACCATCCATCTTGGCTTAATCACAATACTATTACCATTGGTTATGGTTGCTCTAAACATAAAGAAGTAAACACACATGTAATAAGTAAACCTGTCGCTGCTTAAACATGAAACATATTCTATGAAATCTTGATACATGACGACTGCTTTCTCTATTTCAAAGAGAACAGCTATAAGCGAGCTTCAAGTATACATTCGTCATCTAGACTTCCATTTAGTTACGATATCTACAACCCAAGTCTGGTGAAATTGAAAAGAAGTTGCAAGACTTGATGCCAAGCAAGAGCTGTTTGAAACTGCAGTCTAGTGATACAAGATCAGAGTCACAGACTAGGAGGAAGAGGTAGAAACTGGCAGAAAGCACGTTCCGGGAGTCTTGTACTAAGTTTTTTTTTTCTTCCTGGATACGAGAAGCTTCATACTGCACAAGCTACAATTTAGACAACCCCTGAAGGAAGACGTAGCACCAGTTGCCCGCCGACAACACTGTATCAGAGAATCATATACATCAATTACTTGGTACCTTTACTGAACGTAGGTAGGAGCAGGGGAAAAAATGAACCAGGAACTAACCTCTTTACGTAGTAATAGCAGAAATCAGCGAGGATAAAAGTCTGAACAATTTCGGAAATAAGGACCATTGGAGGCCATAACCCATAACCCAAAGCTGTTATGAACCGTCCACGAGTGTCTATAACCTGAATCAAAGAGAACTTTTACAACAGAGTAATGATACATTTGTATAGAGGAAAGGTAAAAGCTAATTATGATTGCGACCAACAATAATAGACACACCAACTTCAAGGATTTCTTTTCTCCCTTCTAACGTAAATGATGAACAAGCAACATGTATAATTTTCAATAGTATGAAAAGCAGCATAACTATATCATAGAAGGAATGGTAGGCGAGCAACAACGACAACTACAACGCGTTGATCCCAAAAATTTGGGGTGTAGGCGAGCAACTACAGCAAAAGTTTAGTCGAAGTTAAGGCAGATGTTGCTTTTGCAAACCCAGCAAGGGCTGTGTTGCAATTGAAGGATGGATGAGTTGATGTTTTGACGTATTTAAAGCCAGTATGTTCATAATGAAAACATTTTCCAATGCTAGGCTTGCCTTTCAAATATATTGAGTATCAACTAACTCCACGGTATTCTTTCTTTCGTTAAAATTCGAAAATAGAATGGATATTGGGCTCAGCAAAAGAGAAAAGGATTGCAGATACCTCTGCCATCCAGGTAAAATCTCAGGAACTAGGAAGAAGGGCACCAACGTGTCACTCCCAGCAGCAGATCAACAAGCACAAGGAAGCTTTTATTTTGAGGGTTAATAGGGTTAATAAGCAAGAATAATACAACACTTTACATTTATTAGGGTCTATGTGTATAAACTTCTTTTCTACGCAAAATACTTCTATTGCAGATAAATGAACCTACGCATTACCAAAAACCGCCAAAACAAATACCTTCTGCATATGCCGCAATGAAAAGGAGAATTGTATCAAGTTTTGCAGGATAAAGTCGTCGTTTGGGATCGTAAGACGCAGATTTTATGGTTTGACAGTTTGTTGGCACAACTGGGCAAAGAAAACTTTGTTGCTTGACACAGGCCTCTATCTATCAACTGGACTACTTCCTTGGTACTAGTAAGTTGAGTTGGTGTAATCTACTAATATGTAGTTTAATAAAACGGGTAATTTCATGGGTGGGGGGGGGGGGGGGGTGTAAACTTTAGGATAATTATAAAAAGGGGGGTAACTTTAACAATTTTACAAAGAAAGGGATGAAACGACATCCCAGATGGCGCCAAAGGGCTCCCACCCCCTTGGCGACATCTATGATGGCGCCAGAGGGCCGCCACCCCCCTCGGCGCCATCTAAGATGTCGCCAGACATCCTTCCCCCCCCCCCCCCCTTTTTTCCCTCCCACTTTCACGTGGACATTGTTTTCTTCCCTCTCTCTTTCAAATGTGATTATTCCCCCTCCCTTTTCATTTGTCCATATTCTTTCTCTTCTCCCAATGCTAACTTTCTCTCCCCCCTATGTAATTTTCTTCCATGTAATTATAATTGAGGGTTTAGTTTCTTAGATTCCTCACGGGTGGTAGGAGTGGAAGATGTATATAAGAGGGTTCGAGTGGCAGAACATATACATTCACATAGAGGAAGAAGAGCAACTTACCTAAGAGTCTGAGAAGATGAATGCTGGAAACGATGGTCGTATTCCCGGCGGACCGACGACTGAAAGAGACGAACAAGAAAGAAAAAATCACATATCGCGATTGGTGTTTACCGGAGAGGTAATAATTTAAAAGTTCATATTTAATCGTTATTTTATTGTATATTGAATTAGAGTTAATTTTTGTCATTCGTTTCATTTGTAGTTATTTGATTATAAGCCGGACGTACGGTTGCGTGAACGTGGACAATGGCGTAACGCTACAAACTATGCCACATGGCAGATAAATACATATCAAAAGGGCTTAGTGAACGTATTTGGTTTTGGATATGTAGATGAGCTTCGATTCTTGTTGCACGACAGAGATTTAATATTTTCTCTAGTGGAACGTTGGTGGCCCCAACGCAACACTTTCCAACTGCCGGTAGGAGAGATGACCGTAACTCTACTAGATGTAGCCAATATTTTAGGGTTACCTATTGCAGGTGAGCCTATAATTTTTGATAATCAACCAAGCGCTGCTACTACAATTAGACGGTATCTCGGTATTGATCCGTCCGAAGATACAAACGTAAGATCCGACGTCATCATAAACTGGTTGCGCGGAAACTTCATGGATCTAGACCGTACAATTGACGGTCCAGTTAACGTTGACGAAGAGCGGGTATTTAACTTCACTTGTTTATTAATGTACTTATATTGAGAATATGGAGCTGATAGTACCGTACGTTATAGATTGTTTGCTGCACGAGGGCGTATCTACTCGCTCTATGTGGTTCAGTTCTCTTTCCGAACGCAACCGGATGTCGGATTACTGTTCGACTTCTTCCTTTTCTGGAAAATTCGGTTCACCCGACACGCTATGCATGGGGAGCCGTAGTCTTGGCTTACTTGTATGCTTCTCTGACAGAGTTTGTGACTGCGAGCTCTTTACAAGATATGAGCAAAAATTTAACTGGATGCATGTCACTCCTACAGGTATTTTATTATTCTAGAGAGTATTAATGTTACTTAACATAATCTAATTTTGTATTATTGTTTGTACTTAGATCTGGGCATATGAGCATTTTGCGATCGGTAGACCAGTGACTAGCATTAGCCGCGAATTAGGTGTCTTTCCAGTAGGTAGACGTTGGACTACTGATGTGGTGGACCAAGCACATTGTGGACATCCGGTTGTCTCTATCTATCGTACCGAATTTGACTCTCTAACACATGACGAGGTAAAAATTAATATTACATTTGTGTTTAATTATGCTTATGTATTGACTTGACAAAATCTCATATAGGTTACGTGGATGCCGTATATTATACGCGCCGATGCTCCCGACATCCAAAGGATGTCATATCCCAATAGTCATTATAACGTGGTCATCTTATATGATTTTCGGACCATGTACCACCCTGCCGATCGTGTTCTTCGCCAGTTCGGTCTCGTACAAACTATTCCTAATGCGCCTGAATATATAAGCCACAGCAAAAGTGGACGGCTTGCTAGAATTCAACGTTATCTCCATGAATGGAACACGAGATCCGATCGATATAATATATTGAACATGTCACGATTGTGACTCCTAGGCCAGCTCAGGAGGATTCCCCTGAACCGGTGGTTGCCCCAGAACCGGAGCGTCCAAGGCGTAGGACTAGTATTCGCAAAACTCTTTGGAAACATTTGGCTAGAAAATAGTAAAACTTATATTCGTTTTCAATATGTAAAATATACAGAGTATTTCTTTTTGTCATTTGATTACATCTTTATTTATCAACTTGAATGCATCAGTTACTACATGGGTTGACTAGTACATTTTCTTCTGTTGTGTCCAACTCCATGACAGTTACTACAACACAAATCTCTTGTAGATTCATTATTTGAAGGTATGTGCTTCTTCTTCGGTCTTCCAGCTTTGCGTCTAACGTCTGGTACTCCAATTGGTCCTCGCGTCAGAGTAGCTTCAAGCTCGTACGGTACTGGAATTGGTTCCATATGCGACATATACACACTTTTCAACTTGTCAGTAGAAAATATTGAAGAATAAAACAGTTTAATATTAGTGTTGTTGGAAGACTTACAAGCATAACATGCATGTATACATGGCATAAGTGTATGAAACCATCTTAAACAAGAACAATAGCTCTCGTTCAAGCGTACTACGTAGGTTCGACTGGTTTTACAATCTAACATTTCAAATAAACAACTATCAATGCGTAACATTTGCAAGTAATGTTTTTGTCTATTTATACTTGCCATTGATTTCATGATTCTTGGACAGAATCCTGTTTCTAGGTTTTCAGCATGGAGTCTATTCTTCTCCTGAAGCGTTATAATCTTTGCTCTAATTCCATCGAGTAGCATTGTTATCGGTTTGTCACGTAGATTCTTAACCCAACTATTGAAACATTCTGCAAGATTTGAAGTGTAAATATCTAATCTAGGATGAGAAGAATAAGCAGCTATCCAGTGTTCAAAACTACGATTTTCATCATTCACCCCAATAAGCCAGTTAAACATGTCAATGTTTTCGGCTTTGATTATTTCAAATCTATAGTCAGCATCCGTTTTATTATACGATCTAGCAAGAGAGTCTAACATTCGATGAAATTTTGTAATCCGGGTGACAGATTTTAAATTCTGTTTAAAATGTTGAATACAAAAAAAGTGTGGTGATTCTGGAAAAATAGCACGCATAGCATTTATCAGTCCCTTTTGTTTATCAGATATAAATGAAAATCTACTCCAGTGATCTAAATATCTTTCGAAAGTATTTCTTAAACAGTTTAGAAACCATGTCCATGAATCAGTATTCTCACCTTCAGCAACAGCATAAGCAATTGGATATAACTGATAATTAGGATCATGAGCACAAGCAATAAATAGTGTACCTTGGTATCTAGATGAAAGAAATGTACCATCAATACTAATAACTGGTAAACAACCTGCTAAAAAACCATCAATACATGCTTTGAAGCAAATAAAAATTCTTTCAAAGCTATTGTCTTCAGTGGTTTTTATACAAACTCTACTGCCTGGATTTGTCTCCAAAATTCTTAAACCATACTCTTCAAGACTAGCATAGGCATCAGCATAACTACCGTTTATTTCAGCTAATGCCATCTCTCGGGCTCTCCAAGCTTTGGCATAAGAAATTTGTATATGATGTTCTCTACGGATATCCTTTACTACTTGCGATGGACTATAAGACCGATTATCCCTAATTATATCAATAATCTTATTTTTAATCCACTTAGCAGTAGCTAGTGGATGGCATCCTCTGGTTAGTCCACTCAAACAAGAATGTTGACTTTCTAATGTACTAATAAAAAATATTTGTCCTGTGCCAAGGGGTCTAGCATATACCCTCCAATTACAAGCTGGTTGATCACAAGTATAAATAATACCCCTAGAATTGTTCATACTACCGGTTGAACATGTAAAGTTATGTTCAATTGCTACATTACTTATAAAATTTCTAAACTCAAGCCGTGTAGCAAATTATTGTCCGACAAATAATTCAGGAGTGGTACTACTACTAAAAGTATCATCAAAATCATCTATATTTTCAATTAAATCATCACTATTTTCAATAGTTTGAAAATCATCATTAATAGGTGGTTCTACTGGTCGTTCTTCTTCATGAGTTGGAAGTGGTCGAGAAGAACTACCACCCACTTCATAATTAGAAGCACGTGGACGTGAAAACATTTCAAGTGGTGGAGAAACTTCAGTAACAAAAATACTTATAAATGGCGATTGCAAATTAACTTCAAGAACAAAATTCCATGCTTGATCAGAATCTATCAACAAACAATGAGAAACGAAAACATGCCGTAAAATAAATTCATATCGAATAGAAAAAGAGTTAATAATCAAAGTTCGTAGACTATCTAATGTAGTAATACGATCGGTTAAAAGAAGTTGTGTAAAACCGCCTTCGTATGATAACCCATTTACTGAACCTCCATGTGAGCACAATATTCTTAGGCTCTGATCCATATCGAAAAAATGGACTTCTGTAGAAAAATTTGAAGATTGTAGAGCGCTGCTAATAGAAAGTGGAAGGAAGAATAGAAAGAGTGAAGTGGGAATGAAATTCTCTCACAATCACCTCGTTTATATAGATGCAATCTCCAACGGTCAGAAATATGAACGTTAGAAATGTGAACGTTGAAAATATGAACGTTGGGTGGCTCGGCGACATGGAGGATGGCGCCAAGGGGGGGAAGGATGTCTGGCGACATCTTAGATGGCGCCGAGGGGGTGGGAGCCCTTTGGCGCCATCTGGGATGTCGTTTCATCCCTTTCTTTGTAAAATTGTTAAAGTTACCCCACTTTTTATAATTATCCTAAAGTTTACCCCCCCCCCCCCCCCCCAATGAAATTACCCGTTAATAAAATGCATAACAGATTAAGCACCAACTCATCCTTCAAATCAGTACTCTAATGACGATAGCAGTGTGCCACAAAAATTTAACAAAAATTGCAAAGATTTTTCATTATAAGAAATTCAACAAAAGTTCAAGCGTATACACAACTCATGCTTTGATGTTACTTATACAGTACATAGAATAGTATTACTCAAGCCTGCCCCTATACATGAGTCATTATACCTGGATTGCACAATGGAGAGAAGTTTCCTCCATCGTAAAGAAATCAGATACCAAAATTTTCAAATATCAAATGAAAACTGGATAGTGTGTCTGTGTTGTGCTTGATGTTTCATATGTTCACTGTCGGAGACCAAGCCCGGGTACATGAAGGTTGCTTTAGGTAGCAGACTGAAAACCAAGGCGGATCTATATGTAAACCAGCGGGGGCTCAACCCCTTCTCTCCTCCTTAATATATATATATATATATATATATATATATATATATATATATATATATTAAGGAGGAGAGAAGGGGTTAGTCAATCTGGATTTCAGAATCACAAGTTGTGAATTAAAAATAGTGTTAGTCGACAAGGATTCTTAAATGCAATTTCACAATCACCCGTTAGTCAATTAGGATTCAAAATTTACTATTGGTGGTGATTTTAAATCACATGTGATTATTTTCCATTCATCTCTTCACATAACCGCACCTTCCGAATGTGTCTTCCTCCATGTCCCGATCCCCTCTCCTCCGGTGGCGTGTTCGTGCGATGGTTTCGCAAGTGCAACCAACAACATAAATTTATTTCCTCTCTCTCGATTTGGCGGGCGCGATGCTTCGTCCGGCTCCAGGACCGGAGCCAGATAGGCAATCGAGCTGTAGAAATTCTGCTGCACTGCCACCCGCCGCTGGAGAAACTTCCCATGTCCAAGATGCTGTATGTGGTTCTTGAAGGAGCACAAATCAATGGAAAGAGGCCGGCTCCTGTATCTCAGGATTAAGGGGCTTCATCATGATTATGTTTGTGGCCGGGCACGTTGAGTCCAGACTTTGGAATCTCGCGATAGTGTTGTGGCTGTTAGATAAGGATGAGGACGGGCCGAGATGGGATTTCCACAACCGGATCGGAAGGGGTAGAGGTTAAAAGCCCTTTGATCTTTTGCAGAGACAAGATCAGTTAGAAGGAGAATCCTGATTGGAGGATTTACATGGGAGGGAAATATAGGAGTAGACATGGTGATGCAACTTTTTGTATTATTTTTGGGCTGATCTAGTGTTGATGATGTTATAGATGTTGATAGGAGTGATGTTTAAAAGAAGAAGAAGATGGCTGGCAATATTGGCAACCAATGTTTTAAAAAGTTCTAGGGGCTCCTAGGCGAGGAGACTCGCCTATCGCCTGGGAGTGCCTAGTCTTGCCCGGAAAAGAAAAGCGTCACCTGGATAGGTTCTTAAATTCCCTCTTCATAACACCTTTGTTATTTTTTTAGTTCATAAATCTGCCATATATCCCTAAAAACTCATCAAACTTGAGTTTTTAGACAATAAACTAGAAAAGAAAAAGAAAAAAAGTAATTTTTTTACCAAATTACCAATAGAAACAACAAAGTAATTAAACAAGATCACAAAATGGTGTATGAAATACAATATTAAGTTTAAAAACAAGAACATCACACATAAGTCATTACGATAGAAGACAAATTGTTCAAATGGAAAAATAAACATAAGATAATCAACGAATCAATGTTCCACATTCGAAATTCTCCTTTTGTTATTTATGTCTATTTAGTTAGTAGCTTATAGTGTTAAATTTTTTATAAAAAAAACTATTTGGATAAACAAACCCATAAAACAAACCTATAAAACTTATTAAAAAAAAACCTAAACAAAGTCCAAAAAAGTTGCATAAAACACCCAACACACCTAGGCGTGTGCCTAAACTCACCTAACTACCCATTCGCCTAATCTCGTCTTTGGCACCTTTCTCGCCTAGGCGTCGCCTAGAGAAGTACCTCACCTACCTTCGAATTAGGCGGTGAAACCAAGGTTCAAAGTATCGGTATCGGAATCGGTATCGGACTATTCCTATGAGTATTGGTATCGGCGATATCGGTAGTATCGGCGGTTTCGGATAGGAGTATCGGATTTTTTGGTATCGGGGAACAAATAATTATTAATAAATTATTTACATTTAAAAACATATATTTTATACATTTAGGCATAATTTTAAGTATTTTCAGTGTTATTTCTTAGTAGTTTTGAAATTAAATAAAATAGTAGTCACCCTTACCGATTGGTTTACAAACAATAGATGTGATTTTCTTCAATTGATGTGATTTTCTTCTTTTACATGCTTCTACAACCTTGTTATGCTTTAAACCCTTGTTGATTTGTCTTTTTTGTTTAATTTTCTTTGCCGAATTGACCGGAACAAAGACCCCCAATGTCGGTATCGGTCAATACTTGGTATCGGTCGGTATCGGATCGGAACATGCCAAACCGTATCGATATCGGCCGTATCGGATCGGTATCGGCCGATACTTTAAACCATGGGTGAAACATTCTCTCGCCTTTTGGGCGCCTAGGTGCGCTTGGGCGGCACCTTTAACAACACTACAACACTGATGGCAATAATAGAAGGCGGGATCATTAGGATGGAAGGAGGAAGGAGGAAGAAGACAAGTTTGTTCGGTAAAAATTATAACATTATTTGCTTACATAAAAGAAAAAGATGGACTAGTACAATATTATAACTATATATTTATATGAAGACATATACATACAAGAATAAAAGCTATGATTTGGTTAATCACATGTACAAGTCGAAAGGATGATAAAATCAATGTGTTTTTACTAATATCACTGTTATTGTGATATGAAAATCACCTCCAGTGATTCTGAAATTTACTTTGACTAACCCCTCCTAAAAGCATTTACAAAGGAGAGTCTAGCTGGTTATATAGTTTATGTATAAGTTGTTAGCTTTTGAGGCTCGAGTTCGAATCCTCTTATGTAAGCAAATAACTATATATTTATATGAAGACATATACATACAAGAATAAAAGCTATGATTTGGTTAATCACATGTACAAGTCGAAAGGATGATAAAATCAATGTGTTTTTACTAATATCACTGTTATTGTGATATGAAAATCACCTCCAGTGATTCTGAAATTTACTTTGACTAACCCCTCCTAAAAGCATTTACAAAGGAGAGTCTAGCTGGTTATATAGTTTATGTATAAGTTGTTAGCTTTTGAGGCTCGAGTTCGAATCCTCTTAATCTTTTATTATTTTTCTTTTACTGTTCGAGCCCCATGCCCCTACTGGATATGGACCCGCCCCTGCTGCTAACAAACTTCATCAGACCTCTATTAAGTGAATTCTTACAAAGTACATCTTGAGGAAAATATGTCATGGGTGTAGCACATTATACATTAAAAGGATAATACATAAATGTATTAGTGGGAGGTTGGAGGTGGTGCCAATTGAAGATTTGATGCATCCAAAACCACCTGAGTGAGGTGGTTTCTACATGTGCAGCTGAAACCAATTGGAACTAGTTAGGAGGAATGATAGTTACTTAAAAGCAATTACTAGAACTAGGAGGACTAAACAAACTTGAATCGAGAATGTGAAAAAGGATAGGTATCTGAAACAATTATTGTAAGTTGATACATAGAGCACATAATTGATCGAGATATTTAATGGGTTGTTATATCTCTGTGAACATACAGCCATACAGGCCCAATAAGCTTATACATATAGCAGTACATAATTCTTCAGGTATGTTTTCTTCAGCACTGCATAAGCACACGTACATTTTAAGCTTCCCTCATCGCTAAAGATCATAATTATATAAACATATACACAATTGCATTCTGAGAACAACTTGTCAAATGATGCATATGATGAAAAAATAACCAATACAAATAAGGTCGTGAAAAGAAGAAACAATTAGGAAATACAGCTTTCTAACGGAATCAAACCTGAAGAATCCAATGTGCGCAACTAAAAAACCTGGCAATGCCCAATGCAAACACATAGTGTGCAGTAAACGGTTCAACAATCTGTTAACAGAAATATACAAAAGATTAGGCAACATAATGTCGCACATCAATAAACATGGGTTTCATGTTTCATCTTCTACCTTTGTGTTCTGCATCAAGCGCAACTGCGGTAACACCGAGATAGCTTCTAGATAAACACAGAAAGCCCAGGAAATTCTGTTCACTATATTATGAGATGTTGATGGATGAATTATAAATGCTAATATAGCACAAGGCACCACCTGTATCCATGATAGAAACAGAAGCAGTAAAATAATCAGTTTCAACTAATAGACAAGAAAGACACTAGTTAATCAAATTAAATAAGATATAAGTAGGTTTCAGAAATATTGAGTTTCGACACTTTAGAAAAAAAAATCTATGTCGAGCGGGTCCAGATCCTAAAACCAGAACGTGAATGTAGTTCGGGCCTTGCTTCGGGTACAAACTTGAAATCTGATAGATTTTCAGGTCTTGGGCTATTACATAAACCCAACCTGAACCAGCCCAGTTGACAGCCCTAGAATGTAAGAGACCCTATCTAATGGGTTTTCTATACTTAACTCCAACCACAAGTACCCAAAACTGGATCCTCGGGAAATAACGAAAAATTGAATTCTTCTTCGGAAGAGGGGTGTTGATACCTATAAGTAGGTTTCAGAAATATTGAGTTTTGACACTTTAGAAAAAAAAATTATGTTGAGAGGGTCCAGATCCTAAAACCAGAACGTGAATGTAGTTCGGGCCTTGCTTTGGGTACAAACTTGAATCTGATAGATTTTCAGGTCGGTTTGGGATATTACATAAACCAACCTGAACAAGGCCAGTTGACAGCCCTAGAATGTAAGAGACCCTATTTCTAAACTCCTACCACAAGTACCCAAAACTGGATCCTCAGGAAATAACGAAAAATTGAATTCTTCTTCGAAAGCGGGGTGTTGATACCTTTTTCTCTCATGAGCATATCCACTATTCAATCCAGAATTCCTCTATATCTTTTATATAAACAACAAGAATAAAGCCTTTCATCCCAAATTTTTCGGGCCCCCAATCTTAGTATTAAGTACTGCTGATACCTTGCAGGGAATAGACAATAGAAAGCAGTACGAGGCCAAATTAACCTGCACTCACTATAATAAAGATGACTATTTATTTGACAACAACGAAAAATTTACTTTCTAGGATTTCGCCCCTTTACATGAATACTTCAGTGTATGCCAGCACAAGTATTGATAAAGAGAATGCAAGTGCATCCTTCTCTTACAAAGGTTTCAAATGAGTCACTCTATTTCTCATAAGCACATTAATCGTAAAAAGAGCATGAATTATCTTTCTTTTTTACTTTACATTATATAATATTTATTATTTACTAAGTTAGAAATATAGTTAATTAGATATATGTATATAACTTTATATAGTTAGAATTTGAAATTTTAATGATAATAATATTTTATTTCAAATTGAAATTATGATGTTAAAAAATTGAATCATTTCTGAGAGCACGTTAAGAAAATATTATGCTGGAGCATAAACTTGAGCTTGGATGAGTTTAAAACTTGAGCTAAAGCTCGACTCTATAATATTGTTGAGCTTGAGCTTGGTCGCAAGAAGCTCGTTAAACTAGAAATCTTGATGAGCTTCAATCATGGACAAGTTAAGCTCAAATTGAAAGATTTTCAATTGTACATATTCAATATTTAAAGCAGGACTTGATGGTTTACTCAAACCGACAACCCCTTACTAAATTTCCTCAATCGTCGGCCACCTCTTTCACGAGTGGGCCAAGGCCCAATCTTCGGTGATTTAAGTAAAATATTTCTTTTATATTAATATATTGATAGAAACGAGCCATCATCATCATCTTAGATGATGATTACAAACGATGACAGAAACGAGCCAGCTAAGCTTGCCAAGCTGAATACCTCTAAGCTTGGGCTCATTTACCAACTTGGCTAATTTTTAGTATCAAGCACATGCTCTTGAACTTCAAAAGCTCAGCTCACGAGCTTTTCAGCAAGTCGAGCTCGAGCCAGCTCGCGAACAACTTGGCTCATCATCATCTTAGATGATGATTACGAGCGATGATAGAAACGAGCCAGCTAAGCCTGACAAGCTGAATACCTCTAAGCTTGGGCTCATTTAGCAATTTAGCTAATTTTTAGTGTCAAGCTCATTCTCTTGAACTTCAAAAGCTCGGCCCACGAGCTTTTCAGCAAGTCGAGCTCAAGCCAGCTCGCAAACAACTTGGCTCGTTAACTCCCTATTAGCCATATTAGGCACTCCACCTTGCGAACAGCTTGGCTCGTTAACACCCCTATTAGCAATATTAGGCGCTATAATGCACTACGTACTATGCTATTAGATTTCCATTTGAATATATTTACAATTGGGCACCTACACTTGGCTGCAGGAAATTATGCAAGATTATTCATCTTACAATCACTCATCAAAGGCAAAACAAAAGAGACATAGAGACCCATAAGGATGCTGAAAAATGGCACAAAAGTTTCTTCCTCTCTTTTCTACGTGTAGGATGGGTATTATGAGGTAAAAGGAGGGGGAGACGGGCTGGAGGAACCAGTATGTTTCTACAACACTATACATTGAAATCTAGAGCATGTCCATACAACAAAGAATCATCATCATCCAAGCCTTCTTCCATCATAATGCGGTCGGCTATGGTGCATCTCGATCTACAAGATTGACAAAGTTTTATAACCGGATGTGAACCAGACGTCAACTCTCTATGTTGTACCAAACTCCTAGCCAATGTAGCTGAGAAGGCCATGCCATAAAACCTAGGTGGCCAGTTAGCAAGTAGGTAGACCTACCTTTTGGATTGCACTTTAAGCTCATGCAACCAAGGAGTATCCTTCAAGTTCCCCTAGACTATAAAGAGTGCATACGAAGAGGTAATATGTATAATGTTCTATATGAATTGTACTTATCTCTATGACGCATTATGTCAAAAAGTGAAGGAATCACAACCCAAATCCAACCAGCAAAGAAGAAGATAGAAAAACTCACCACATAGTATATTGCAAAGTTGTCCTTATCCTCCATGTAACTAGATTTCAGCTTGAATCTGATCACATAGATAACCCACAATGTTGTAACCAGAGTAGCAGAATCCAGCAGAGTGTGTATATCATACTCCATAACAAAGCTACAGTACAATCTAACAGCTAAAAATAAGGCTGTAAGTTCCTGAGACTTGAGCGAGATGCCTGAAATTTTCGAAGGAAATTGAAATGGTTAGAAGTAAAGATAAGTTGCAAGCAGAATAATAATAGTAAAATGGATTTAAAGAAGATAACGTAAATTGAGTAAAAACAAGGAGATGGGGTCCATCAAGGTTTCCTAGCTAATCCCTCAAAATGCTGCAACCCTTACCTAGATGACAATAGCAATAAACAAGACCAGTGTCCCAAGAAATCATTTAGTAAAATAGGATTTAAGAAACATGCGTAACCACAATGATTGTGAAAAATGCATGTAACTGAGACACATTGTATTTCAAAAATCGCCAATCAAGAGACTAACAAGTTTTTACGTCCATGTTTCCGTTAGACATCTAATATTATGTTAGGTTATGAATAAATATTGTCAATCCATTACTATTAGTTAGAACAACTATTCTTTGGATAAAATCTTGCTAAACAAGTCTTAATTAAATATCTAGATTTTTTTTGCATATATTTATAAGGAAAAATTATACTATTAACAAAATCAAATTAAAGTTGAAATCAAGCACGCGTAATAGAAAGGGCAAGACAGATTTGGTTTGGCAATTGGAAATTAAGAAGTAATTGCAAATAAATCTATCAGTCCAGTTACATCAATTCTTTTAAACATTACTATTCAATATTCATCACTATTATATCATCTTTATCATTGTTAAAAGAAAGGAAATTGTGCCCACTCTAGTATGGATATCCATGGCAATAGTTTATCATGGCATGGCATGGCATGTCGTGAAATCAAATGCACACCTGTACTCCCATGACAGATTGGTGTCCGTAATAGAGATTAAGGCCATTGATTAAGGGCCAAAAAGAATGATGCACCACCCTCTACACGAACAGATCCAGGGATGAAGAGAGGCACATACACAACCTTTGTCCATCCTCATGTTTTGTTGATCCAGGGTGAAAAGGGAGAGGATAAGGCCATAGTTGATGAAGGAGATGAAAGAGCAAAACGGTGGTGTTGAGGGATACCGTGCCAGGGCTCGACTTGACAAGCTAGCATTGTCAGACTCCAGTCCATAAATAAGAAAGAAGACGAGATGTAGAAACTAGAAAGGGTTGACGGAGGGGAAAGATAATGTATGATTTATCTTAGATGCATGCTCTTGATCTCCAAAGGTTGGAGAACAACACCTTTTCAAGGTGCGGTTTTGGATAAGGCAAAAGACTAGAGAAAAGATAGGAGCGTGTGACTGAGATCCACAGGTGTTGCCCGAGAAGAGGACTGATTAAGAAACGGACCTGGAGAGTGGTATGCCTGAGAAGAGGATCACGGTGTTGACAAAAGTCGGAGCGGAGCATGCAACTGAGGTCCGTCCGAGCGAGGGATTGAGAAATGATGCAACATACAAACGAGGAATAACGTGCAACGAAATAGACCCGGACAAACTCAGAGGATTAAAAGGACTTTGACCTTAAGACAACAATTCAACTTCTTTAATCTTAAAAGTTTTCACCACCACATTTGTATTTACATATCATACACATAAAATCAACCAGTTATGGATAATGATTGTATCTGAAGAACAAAAGAGTGACAAGTTCATACACTCATGGACCCTCAATCTACTCCAAACACGAGGTCTTGTGCGTGTCTCCATTGCCAGGACCCCTCTAACCTCAAACTAATCCTCCTATCCATTATTTTGCTGTTACTGGAAAATATGCAAAATTGTATTATCTAGCATAATAATATGCCAAGGATAATATAAAGGCTTTGGAATTGGGAACTAGCTATCATGTTCATTAAGTCCATAGAATCCTCTAATACAGTTTTAAGCATCAATTATAGCTACCAAGTATCAACAACGATTAATATAAACTGGCGTTTTCTATAAGCTACGTCTTCAACCAATTGAAATATTCATTTTGATTCAATTCTCAAAGAAATTTATGAATAAGTAAAATAACTATGTTCAACTATATTGGTATATGCAATTAGAAAATGGTTACTACCATATCACAGTAAAAGTTTCCTTGTTTTCATTTAAATATTCTTCGAAACGGTAGCTCTGCAAAAAATTACCCAATTAAGATATTCCAAATTCGTCTTTCAGAAGAAAAAAAACACTATTTAACTACATTCCTATTTTGAGCAAAGGCAAGTTCATGTCAAAGGAAAGTGAAGCTGCAAATGAAAATGCAACTTATCTAGGAAATTGTGTTCCAATAACACAACTTTCTCAGTTAAATAAGGTTCCCAAACCACAATCTTTTAGTTACAAAAATGCTATTTGGCTCCTCTAACAAGACTACAAGAGGGAGCTACAACTCCCTAATACGTGGCATTTTTAGATGGGAAAATTTATGAAATGCCCAAAAAACGAAAAAGTTTTATGAAAAATCCACCGCACAAAAACATTTCATCACCTGCCCAGAATTAACAAAAAATATCTAAAAAGGGTTCCGAATGACCTTTTTGCCCTTCCTTCTAATTTATTGAAAACACCCACGAAACTACTCTTAAAAAAAACTTTTCAATACTTCATCTTCTTCCATACGCTGCTCACTTTCGAATCTAGGTTTTCTCCTCAAAAATCTTCAAAAACTCGTCGAAAAATTTTGGAAAGACCGAGACAAACGGCAAAAGTGCTAAAACGGAGGTCCAAACATCATTTTTTTGTGATTCTAAAATTTCGGAAGGCCGTCTAACGGAGAAGCGGTTAATCTCAGGCTCCTCGAAGATACGCTCATTTTGGGACAAATCGGACCTCGTTTCGACCTCCCAGTCAAAGTTATGGCCCTTCAAAGTTTCAACTGACCATAAAATGCAGGAGAATGGTCATTCTCCGTGTTAGAACACGAAAAATGTTAATTTCGCATGAGGGTGGTCATTCTCCGTGTTAATAACACGGAGAATGTCATTCTCCGTCTTAATTTACACGGAGAATAGTCATTCTCTGTGTTAGTAACACGGAGAATGGCATTCTCCGTCTTAATTTACACGGAGAATGACCATTCTTCGTGCTAAATTACACGGAGAATGGTCATTCTCCGTCTTAATTTACACGGAGAATGGTCATTCTCTGTGTAATTTAGCACGGAGAATGGTCATTACAGTGTTAAAACGCAGGAGAATGGTCATTCTCCGTGTTAGAAACACGGAGAAGGTCATTCTCCGTGTTAAATAAAACGGAAAATGTTCTCCGTGTTAAATAAAACGGATAATTGCCATTCTCCGTGTAATTTAGCACGGAGAATGATCATTCCAGTGTTAAAACGCAGGAGAATGGTCATTCTCCGTGTTAAAAATACGGAGAATGGCATTCTCCGTTTTAAATAAAACGGAGAATGGCATTCTCCGTGTTAGAAATACGGAGAATGGCATTCTCCATGTTAATTTACACGGAAAATGGTCATTTCTAGTATTAAAACGTAGGAGAATGACCATTCTCCGTGTAATTTAGTACGGAGAATGGCATTCTCCGTTTCTAAATTACACGGAGAATGGCTATTCTCCGTGCTAAATAACACGGAGAATGACATTCTCCGTGTTAAATGACACGGAGAATGACATTCTCCGTGTTAAATGACACGGAGAATGGTCATTCAAATGTTAAAACACGGAGAATGGCATTCTCCTTGTTAAAAATGCAGGAGAATGACTATTCTTCGTGTGATATCGACGGAGAATGGCATTCTCCTTGTTAAAAATGCAGGAGAATAAAGATTCAAGAGTTTTCGTTCTTCTTTCAAAACGATGCTAACTCTTATGGAAAAGAAGAAAAAGATCTTCTCTCCATAATTGACCTATTTGTCGGAGAAGAAGAAGAAAAAGAAGATGAGCGATGATCGGAGTTCGACTGGAAAAAAAGTATCTAAAGGGAATCGCAATCCAGATCTCTCGTGAAGAAGAAGAAGAAGAAGAGAATCGCAATCCAGATCTGAGTTTGTGCGGAGGGGTAGTTATGGTATTAATTTTGTAAATACAGAGCATCTAAAGGAAATCTTGGAATACTTAACGTGGAAATATATAATTCTGGGCATTTCATAAAACCCATCATACGGGTGGGTTTTTCATAAAAAGACCCGAAATTGGGTTTCTCAGCAATTTTCAGTTTTTAGATTGGTCCAGAGAGAATTAATTCTTAAACCTAAAAGGTTAATTTGAAAAGTTAAACTATAAGGTTAATTTTAAATTAACTTTTTTAGTTTAACTTTTTAAATTAACTTTTTAGTTTTTCAAATTAACTTTTTATTTTTAACAATTGATTCTCTCGACCAATCTAAAAATGCCACGTATTTGGGAGTAGCAGCTCCCGCTTGTTATTGGGAGTCAAATATCATTTTTGTGAAGCTAAACGGAGCTTCCGAAAAGTAACTTAGAAAACTACCATGTTCGGTAACATTTTTTAAAAACTACCG
This sequence comes from Iris pallida, assembly GCA_029216955.1. NCBI lineage: Eukaryota > Viridiplantae > Streptophyta > Magnoliopsida > Asparagales > Iridaceae > Iris > Iris pallida. Next base: position 3,934,511 of record JANAVB010001200.1, read on the forward strand.
TTTTTTCTACTTAATAATAGTTCATAAAAAAACCTATTTTACTCAAAATCCCGAAATTTCATCTAGGACAGGCACACACACACCGTGTTGCACGGACACAGATACGACAATAAAAGGTAAGAACACAGCGACACGGACACCAGCTATTTTGGTTTACCTTTGTATTTTAGAGTGCCTTGGTTGTGTCCGATACGTGTCCGACACAACACAACCCACATTTTCTGGGTCTGTTCCTCATGGCACATATCACCTCCTAGCACATATCACTACCGACTTCTAATCTAGGAGGCGTTTGGAATACTATACAGTTGGGAATACTATATTTCCGGGAATAAACTTCCCTGGAATTGAATTCCCAAATAATTGTATTTGGTGAATATATAAATATGGGTAAATTGCAAAAAACCTCTCGTTAAATTTGTAATTTTTGCTTAGAAAGACCTTTAGTCAAATTTAGCAAATAAAGACCCCGCAATATACGACTTGCTCGGAAAGTCCCCTACCGTCTGTCTGTTGACCATTAGCTTTGACCGTTAATGACATTTTAAAAAAATAATAATAATATAATACCTAAACTACCCCCCCCCCCTTAACCACCAGCCCCCCCCCCCTTCACCACCAGCTCCCTCCCCCCTTCTCCTCCTCCCCCTTAGCCCCCCTCCTCACTCCGGCCAGCCCCACCTCCTCCTCCTCCCTGCCCCCCTCAGCCACCTTCCTCGCTCCGGCCAGCCGCCCTCCTCACTCCGGCCAGCCCCCCGTCCTCCTCCTCCCGCCCTCCTCAGCCCCCCCTCCTCACTCCGGCCAGCCGCCCCCCTCCTCCTCCTCCTCCCCGCCCCCCTCAGGGCCCCCCCCCCCCTCCTCACTCCGGCCAGCCCCCCCTCCTCCTCCTCCCCGCCCCCCCTCAGCCCCCCCCCCCTCCTCACTCCGGCCAGCCCCCTCCTCCCTGCCCCCCTCAGCCCCCCCCCCCTCCTCCTCCCCGCACCACCGGAGAGAAAGAGGGGGGGGGAGAGTGGAGGAGGGGTAAAATGGTCATTACATACCCCACTTAACAAACGGAAATGGGACAAAATGAACAGATTTCATACTTTTATGAATTTTAAGAGCATGAAATCTTTTAGTGCAAAAAAGCGGGAATCTAACAAGAGGTTTTTTGCACTTTACCCTATAAATATTCACGAAAAAAAAAAGGATTTAAAAAAATGAAAAAAATGAAAAAAAAAAAAAACTTAATAATGAAAAAACATTTTTTTAAAAAAAGAATTATTAAATAATAAAAAAAAACCGTACTCGAGTGGCTCGTGTGGTTACCGAGGAGAGGTGTAAGACCTATGGTTACCGAGGAGAGGTGTAAGACCTGTGGTTACCGAGGAGAGGTGTAAGACCCGGACTGAGTGCTGGAAGATCAGCCGATCGAGCCAGGGGCGTTGAGGACAGTGGGCCCAACAAGCATGCAATGCAGCGTGCACTAAGTTGAGAGCGTATTCCCGGACATCTCAAAAAATAATAATAATGAAAAAAAAATTCTTAAAAGAATGGAAAAAACTGAAAAAAAAAAATCTTAAAAAATGGAAAAATAAAATAAAATAAAATAAATAAGAGTAGGAGAAAGATTAAAAAAAATATATTTTACCAGGGCAAAAAAATCCTCATGTACTCTTTTACAATTTCCATCTTGTTTACCCGAGTATTTACAATTTCCAAAAATAAAAATTTTAACCTAAATACACTTGCCATCCTATTGACCGGAAATAAAAAAAAAAAAAAATCTAAACGTTTTAGTGTAAAAAAAATCTACAGATCTAATTTCTATAGATGTCAACACTGGAAAATCGAGAAAATTTTAGCAATCAAAATAACTAAAAAAATTCTCATAAATGTAAAAAAAAAAAAAAAAAAAAATTCAAATCAAATCAAATCAAATTTTCTACTCTTAACGGACACCCTTCGCTATCAATTTTCTATCTCCCAAAAATTAAAGCACCCAAAGAATACTAGAAGAAAGAAAGAAAAAAATACCAAACAAATAATCAACAATTAATCAGGGTTTTCGAGGAAAAAAAAGGACGAGAGAGAGGAGAGGGACGGACCGGCGCAGGTCCTTTCCTTGGTGAGCTTGTAGATGAGGCACGCTATGCCGACGGCGTGGGAGAGCTCGGCGGCGACGAAGAGCTTGTCGTGGTCGCGGACGACGAACCGAAGGAAGAGCAGCGCCGCCGCCGCCGCCAGCACCGCCAGCACAGCCTTCACCTTCGGCGGCTGGCGGCGGACCCACGCCGTCACTACCGCGCGCTTCGACGACGATCGCTTCATCTTCTCCTCCTCCTCTTTCCTCTTCTGATGCTCTGTGTGGGAATATTAGCAAATGGCTTCCTCTCTTACTACAAACAAAAAAAAGAAGGCTTTTATAATTTTATTGCTCGAAATTGTCTTTAATATTACAATATTCAGTATTTATTTATTTATTTACTGACCTGTTTGCGCCGTTACGTACTTATTGAGTCATCAGTAACGCAAATTTTGGGTCATGGTGGACATTCGGAGGGGCCGGCATGGTTCGAGCCCCCCAATCGTGTGTACGTAAAATTTCAAAAAAAAAAAAAAAATAAATTAAATTTCCATCTATTTAAGAAGGTTTTTTTTTCATGTATAAAATAAAACAAAATGAATGTATCCCATTGGTAATATTTTTATTAAAAAAATTACTTTAATTGAAAATTAAGGAAAAATTATCTTAACTATCTGTATGTTTTACACTTATTAAAAAATTATTCCTAATTTGAAACTAATTGTACGGACCACCAGTATAGTTTATATTTTCTATAGAAACTTATAACACTGACTAGCTCTATATTTTATAAAATTTATAAAAGAGAGGGATCAAGGTGGGTCCTAGCCCAGGACAACCAGGACGACGGCTTAGGACGCACGGAGTAGGAGGCCCAAAAAAATTATATATATATATATATATATATATATATATATATATATATATATATATATATATATATATATATATATATATATATATATAGAGAGAGAGAGAGAGAGGGGGGGGGGGGCGGATCGGGAGCCCCGCCCGTGGAGCCCCGTCGCCCTCGAACGTTGGATCGAACGGGCTCCCGCTCGATCTCCGCGCGGGGCTCCCGTTCCGATGGTGCGGGGGGTTGGGGGGGTTTGGCGTGTCTACGCGGACGAGTCTCGGATTTCTTTGTTCAGGGTCGGCTTCTTTGGAAGTTAAATCATACGTTTCTTACGTTAATCCCTAAGAAGAAAGGAGCCACATCTCTTGGAAATTTTCAACCAATATCTTGTTGCAATTTTCTATGCAAATCAATCACGACGGTGATGTGCAGGCCTATGGAGGGCATAATGAAAGAGTTGATATCTCCTTGTCAAGCAGCTTTTATCAAAGGACGGGACATAGCGAATAATAATCTGCTAGCACATGAGATAGTTCGTCAGTTCAACAAGGTGGGAGGATAGAAGGCTTGCATCAAAATTGATCTGCAAAAGGCGTATGATAATGTAAATCACACCTTCTTGTGTCAGATAATACTAGCTATGGGATTCGATGGAGTGTGGGTGGAAAGAGTTCGGGAATGCATAACTACTCCTACATTCTCAGTTATGATTGATGGACAGCCATATGGATTCTTCGGGAGCACCCGTGGACTGCGTCAGGGTGACCCCCTCTCCCCGTACTTATTTACTATCGTAATGAAATACTTTTCATGTCTGTTGGATTCTGCAGTCATTATGAAACAGGTTACCCCGTTATACAAGGAGATTAATCTGCATATTTCACATTTGATTTACGAGAATGACCTGCTTGTCTTTATCGTACCTTCGCAATCTGGCCTACAGAAGTTAGTTGATATTATGGATGTGTTCGGCAGATACACGGGACTTAAGCTGAATTGTGATAAAACGAAGGTATTCTTTAGCACTCATTGTTCGGAGAGGGAGGAAAAAGCAATGATTATGGGGGTGGAGCGCGATGAATTGCCTGTTAAATATTTGGGCATATCATTTGCGATTAATTATGCGCGGAAGCATGACTGCCGGAGCCTGGTGGATTATGTGCAACGGAGAGTCAAGGGATGGCAAGCTCAATGATTGTCATTTGGTGAGCAGATAGAGTTGGTGAAAACGGTCATTACTGCAGTGGCCAACTATTGGTTACAGACAATTCTACTTCCCGCTTCTACTATTACGAGAATAGAGCGGATATGTGCCAACTTTATTTGGAGAGAGGGGGGGTCCATGCAATTGGTTGGGATGATTTATGCAGATCGCGGGATCGCGGGATGAAGGAGGTGTAGGATTGTGGTCGTTGCGAAAATAAGAATGACGAGTGATCTATTAAGCATTAAAAAAAAAATTATAAAATAAATAACCAAAAAGTTCAGTATATCAATTAAAACCAGACATAAATATTCTATATTAGTGTCAAATCTTTAGCCATATTGCCATGACTTCAATCAGTATCTTCTATCCAGAGCAAACTGTTATTTCTAATTGTTGTGTACTTCTATTTTTTATAAAAATGTGGATTCACTGATTATTTAAAAAAATAATACATATAATTAATAGAATCTACATTTTTATAAGAGAAGAAACAAATTTAAAAAAATAATACATATAATTAATAGAATCTACATTTTTATAAGAGAAGAAACAAATTTAACACAACAATTGGATCAGTAGATCTGCTCCCAGTTTTAGCTAGGTAGTTAAATCTCACGTAAAAGAAACAAAAAAAACCAAACAAACTATTTTTTCACTTTAATCTGTTGTTTATGGACAACAGAAAAGTGTTATAAAAAAATTGTTGTTTCTTGGATATATGTTAATGCTTTGTGTTTCGGAAGCATGAGAAAATGGTCCAGTGCTTGTAGTTCAGTTCACGTGAAAAGCAGTATGAATATTAGGCAAGGTCGACATGATTCGAATCCTCTAACTATTAAGGTATCGTTTGGTTCTTTCCTATCGATTTTTTTTTTAATATTTTTGTGTTTGGAAATGCCAAAAAAATGGAAAGAAAAAAATAAATACTTAAAGGTGAAAAATTGAATCATTACTTGGATGGATGTAAATATTTTTTTTCCTAATTCTTGTTCTAATGAGAATTATTATTTTTTTCCTTAATTTTTTAGCATCTAAACATAGAAAAGTAATTTTTTTTTTTCCAACTATATGATTCCACGGACAAAATGAGACATAAGGACGTATAGGTGTGTGTGTGGGTTGGAATTAAAAAAACAGAATTATTACATTGTCTACGGTTTGTAACTGCGGACGTGACCATCGTCCGACATGACGACCGGCTATTGGTCCGCTGGTCCAGATGGAACTCGGAAGTAGTAGGAAAACAATGACTGACCGCCACATCGGACGACGGTCATATTTATGATTACAAATCGTCGACAAAATATTATTTTTGATAAAAAAAAAAAAAAAGAAAGATGAGAACATGGTTGTTGGATGTGTACCAGTTTTAGTTGGCCTGACTTATGGTTTGGTGCAAGTAGTTGGCAGGTGGCCTCCAATTCGGAATGGCTCATGACGCTGGCAGGCATTTTGGCAGCACTAGTTTTGCTTCTGGCCCACTCTCTATAAATTATCCTATATAGTCAAAACGTTAAAGGAGAGTTGGTAGTTGCATGCAAGCTGCACAACACGTGTCTTCATGATCTGGATGGACATCACTGTTTCTAAACAGAAATTCGAGTGGATCTATGAAGAAAAATTAATTATTTTGTCTTTTCTATAGGAATAAAAGAAAATAGAATTCTTAAAAAAATCCAATGTTTCAATAATATTTTTATATTTTAATATAAAAATCTAAGAATAATAAATAAAATAGACAATAATAATATATTTGAGTAGTATTGTTGTTCTTCTAAATTTTTATAATAAATATTGAAAAATGAGAAGAAAAATCAATTCTAGATCTGGAAAAAAAAAAATCCTTTTTTTTTCTATTTTCAAATAATTCTCAAATTTGTGACTACTAAATAAAGAAGAGAACAATTTTTTTTATTGATGCTTTAAATCCGTGAACCAAATATGGTCTCAGAGTACAGACGTACTTAAAATAAAAATAAAAATTAGTCTGCTGGAGTCCAACTTAGTTTTATCAATGTATGTTGTTATTTGTTTAAATTGAATTAAGTAAATTTAAACCTAAATTTAACTTAGACGAAAAAAATTGTTACAAGACCCTTACATTATAAATAATTGTAATTACTCCTGCTGGATTGTATCTCTAATTGTAACTCCTGCTGAATTGTATCTCATTTTTAGTTGAACGCTCAAAGGGATGACAAGACAATGGAGTTGGTAATTTAGTCCCATGTCGGATAGAAGGTAGAATCATGAGGTGTAGATATTTGAAATCAGTTCAGATCTTACATAAAGATTCTATTTTAAGACATATTGTTGCAAATTCCGGAACACACCAAGTTTCCAACAACTCCATTTACATCAACATTTTTATTTTTGGAAGAGATCAAGAGAATGCAATCATAATGCAATTACCACGTCGAAGTCCAATACTCCATGACAGCAACAAAGCTAATGGTTATCGATCAGTTAATCGTAATATACATGATGTATGACAATAATATATGTTGCATGATATTTCTAATGTAATTAACTAAAACTAAATAATCCTTAAATAATAAGCCAACAAAAAAACGACCCATTAGCTTGCTGTCCTGCCTCTATATTGCCCTTGTGAAAGGAAAGTCCTTAAACTCATCATAACCTCATCTTTAATGATTTCATTAGCATCTCTACCATCGTTTATGTACCATCACTCACTGTTATCCAACAAAACATGGTACCATCACTGTAATCCAGATTTGATTTGAACCTACTTTGACACGGACTTTAAAACATTATAGTACCACTACGTAAATCTAGCTCTTTATTCAAAATGGACCTTCCACAACATGCTTGAATAAGATATTCCCTTGTCGTAGCTCTAGAATTTCTAAGATTTTTTATTTGTATTCGTAACAGTTAGGAAGCGTTTAGAATGCAGTTTTTTTTATTATTTATTGGTAAACTTATATTAGAAAACTTATTTCCATATTTGATTTAGTTTATAAAAATTTATTTTCGAGAATTGTAAATACCCTAATAAGCAATTTTCCTACAAAAACATCTGAATCCTATCTTAAAGACTGGGTGGATATTTTCATTTTATCGGATTATATATATATATATATATATATATATATATATATATATATATATATATATATATATATATATATATATGAGTGCTCTATAACCAACCGGCTGGTTTTGTATTATAGAACCAACATATGTTATACATGTTGGATTTGAATTGCATGGTTGAGATTAAATGACTTAAAAATGTGGTGGGGTCTACACCTTTTAATCTCAACCACTAAATTTCAATCCAATCCATACAACCATGTTATATATATATATATATATATATATATATATATATATATATTATACAAAACACAAAGGTTTTTGAATCCTAGGGCTGACTGTGCCAAGATAAAGAGTGGTTGGGATTTAATCTTGGTGAATCAACGGTTGTGGGGTTTTATGGGGAATCCAAAGAGTGGGGTTTGCACTCATAATAGTTGTGGATGAGCATTATTGAGAGTGGGATTTTATGGGGAATGAGCATTATTGAGAGTGGGGTTTTATGAGGAATCCAAAGAGTGGGGTTTGCACTCATAATGGTTGTGGATGAGCATTATTGAGAGTAGGGTTTTATGGGGAATCCAAAGAAAATTCACATCCAGCAGTGGTTGGGATTTAATATTTTGATGGGGGCCTCAAAATTATTATTGTTCGTTTAAAATTGGGGGTCCAAGATTTTGAGGGGGAATACCTTAAATGAACCATGCCCTATGGGCACGGGTTATGACTAGTATAGGGCATGGTTCATTTAAGGTATACTAGTCATAACCCGTGCCCATAGGGCATGGTTCATTTAAGGTATTCTCCCTCAAAATCTTGGACCCCCAATTTTAAACGAACAATAATAATTATGAGGCCCCCATCAAAATATTAAATTCCAACCACTGCTGGATGTGAATTTTCTTTGGATTTTCCATAAAATCCCACTCTCAATAATGCCCATCCACAACCATTATGAGACCCCCATCAAAATATTAAATTCCAACCATCAAAATATTAAATTCCCATCTTTGGATTCCCCATAAAACCCCACTCCCAATAATGCTCTTCCTCATAAAACCCCACTCCCAATAATGCTCTTCCCCATAAAATTCCACAACCGTTGATTCACCAAGATTAAATTCCAACCACTCTTTAGCTTGGCACAGTCAGCCCTAGGATTCAAAAACCTTTGTGTTTTGTATAAGAGATATATATATATATATCAACCATGTTATATATCTATTATACAAAACACAAAGGTTTTTGAATCCTAGGGCTGACTGTGCCAAGATAAAGAGTGGTTGGGATTTAATTTTGGTGAATCAACGGTTGTGGAATTTTATGGGGAATCCAAAGAGGGGTTTGCACTCATAATGGGGTTTTATGGGGAATGAGCAGTGGGGTTTTATGGAGAATGAGCATTATTGAGAGTGGAGTTTTATGGGAAATCCAAAAAGTGGGGTTTGCACTCATAATGGTTGTGGATGAGCATTATTGAGAGTGGGGTTTTATGGGGAATCCAAAGAAAATTCACATCTAGCAGTGGTTGGAATTTAATATTTTGATGGGGGCCTCATAATTATTATTGTTCGTTTAAAATTGGGGGTCCAAAATTTTGAGGGAGAATACCTTAAATGAACCATGCCCTATGGGCACGGGTTATGACTAGTATATATATATATATATATATATATATATATATATATATATATATATATATATATATATATATATATATATATATATAGGAAGGATCAACATCCTCTCACTTTTGTATCTCCCATATATCCCCATGTTAACATCCGTTGGATCTTTGTTTAAGTCATCTAATCTTAACCGTTGATTTTTCAACGGTTAAGATTAGATGACTTAAACATGATCCAATGGATGTAAAAGATGGGATGCATGGGGATGCAAAAGTGAGGGGATGCGGATCCCTCATATATATATATATATATATATATATATATATATATATATATATATATATATATATATATATATATATATATATATCAACCATGTTAAAAAAAAAATATATCAACCATGTTAATCTCAACCATGTTATATATATTTTTTTTTAACATGGTTGATATATATATATATATATATATATATATATATATATATATATATATATATATATATATTCTTGTTTTTTTCGTTCTTTTACCTTTATTTTCATTTTTTCTGTTTTTTAATCTCAACCATGTTTTATATATATATATATATATATATATATATATATATATATATATATATATATATATATATATATATATATATATTCTTTTTCTTGTTTTTTTGTTCTTTTACCTAAAAAACTGAAAAAATGAAAATAAAGGTAAAAGAACGAAAAAACAAGAAAAAGAATATATATATATATATATATATATATATTCTTTTTCTTGTTTTTTTCGTTCTTTTACCTTTATTTTCATTTTTTCAGTTTTTTAATCTCAACCATGTTTTATATATATATATATATATATATATATATATATATATATATATATATATATATATATATATTCTTTTTCTTGTTTTTTCGTTCTTGTACCTTTATTTTCATTTTTTCAGTTTTTTAATCTTATTATATATATATTTTTTTTAATCTTTTTTTTTTAATCTTATTATATATATAAATTTTTTTTTTTTTTAATCTTATTATATATATATTTTTCCAGTTTTATTATTCTTTTTAAAAAAAATCTGGAGTATTTATATATTAAAAAAATTATTTTACATACAATTTGATTACAGGAAACATAAAATTATAAAATTCTATTATTTTATATATTAAAGCCTCCCTTGTTGATATAGTTTTGCCTTCACGTAACATAATAGGGAAATGATAGACAAGATTTACGTCCGAGCTCTTTAGCCTAGTGGTATTAGAGCGGACACCCGGAGAGACCGGCAAGGTTCGAGTCTCCCAACTGTGTGCGTGCGTGGGATTTCAAAAAAGATAGACAAGATTTACAGATTAAGAAGAGAACAAAATATTCCTCCATAAACCCATTTTATTCCTTCTATCAGAGTTGAAACACTTCCAGACTTTATTACCAACAAACTGATGCTAGCATCATTATATTGGCAACTCTAGAACACCATATTATTCCCATCATTTTATTACCAGCAACTACATATTCAGTGACAAATGATTTGGAATCACTCTGAAGAGAATTCAAACACCATGGTGTGCTTGTATTTCTCTCCAGGTTGAACCACAACCGAAGGGAAGTTCGGCTGGTTGATGGCATTTGGAAATCCCTGAGTCTCCAGGCACACTCCTGCATGTTTGCCATACACAGCCCCTCCCTTGCCCACCACGCCGTTGACATAGTTCCCCGTGTAGAACTGGACGCCCGGCGCGTCAGTCGAGATGCTAAGAGCTCTCAAGCTCGAAGGATCCTTCAGTTTCGCTGCACGCCTCAGCCCTCCGGGCATCCCCTCCCCGCAGTCCAGAACATAATTGTGATCGTATCCGAGGCCAACCTCACGGATCCTACTCCCGATCTTGTTTTCCGTTGTGAAGTCGAACGGGGTGTCCCTGACGGGCATTATTTCGCCCGTGGGGACAGTATGCTGATCGACGGGGGTGATGTGAGAAGCCCATATCTGTATTGAGTGGTCCAGGATGTTACCGGAGTTGTGACCGGCCAGGTTCCAGTAGGTGTGCTGGGCTAAGCTGATCGGAGTGGCCTTGTTCTCTGGAATGGCTTCCATGTCGAGTTTCAGTGTTTTGGCTGAAGGAAGAGAGTATGTTGCTGTAACCCTGACATCTCCTGGGTAACCTGTGATTAGATGAATCGAAACAACACGCCAAATATTAGAAAGATGATTCTTTGGTGGTTTTCTTACACAGAAACTCCAAAACTCAATGCATTGTCTGTATCGTGTCATGCCGGACACGTATCAGACTAGGACACACCAATAGGTGTCGTATCCATGTCATTGTGTCCATATCATATTGGGTCGTATATGTTTTGTACCTGAAAAAAGTACTAGTAGTACACCCATCCTGATTGCGTATGTAAGTGTATCTTTGTTACACTATAATGGCATTTACATAACCCCTTGTCATAAAGGTGAAGGAGATCAGAATATTGAGACACTCCAAAATATACTATGACACATCAATAGGTGCCGTATCCATGTCATTGTGTCCATATCATATACTGTCGTATTGGTGTCCGTGCAACCTACGTTTTGCACCTGAAAAAGTGTATATCCTTGTTACACTATAGTGGCATTTAGGTAACCCCTGGTCATAAAGGTAAAGGAGACGAAGAATATTGTCTTTTTTTCTCTGTTGTTTCATATACATTTAAATAGGCAAATGATAAGGGCCCTATAAAAATTGTTAGGGGCTATCACAGTTTTTGACAGTCCTATAACTGCCAAAATTTTGACAGTCCTGAAAAAAATAATAACCAGGGCTGCCAAAATTTTGACAGTCCTGGATATGTGTAGGACTGCCAAAAGTGGATAGTTCTTACCAATTTTCGTAGTGCCCTTATCATTTGCCTTTAAATATTACACTCCCTAACCCTACAACAAAGCTCTAGAGTAATGGTGGGGATGCAGGATACAGAACCGAACTTCGAGTACCTCTTTTCTTAGGTTGGGACCCGAATTCTCAAAATGCTGATTCTTTTTTGAAGAAACAGCACTATAATTGTGTCCTAAGCCCGCACGCAAACTTGGTGGCCCTGGCAACATACGCCCCTGCCACAAAACGAACTTAGTGGCAGGAACATATGGTATTGTTCACCACTCACCAGTTTGGATAGGCCATAGATTGCAGTCTGTGGATTGAAAACAATAGCACCATGAGACTTTAAAAGAAAAAGTAACTATACTTTACTTATAAAAGTTAGTGCTCAATCTGTGGGTGAGTGCTAGAAAATAAATAATTTCCACCAAGATTATAGAGTCTCTGCAACAAAGCTCGAGAGTGATTTGAGAGTAAGGGATTTAGTTTCATACTTGCCAAGGCCCAAGTATCAATCAGTCAGGCCTGTTTTGTGTGTCCAGTCACTGTAATCTCCATAGGGGATTTCTGACTCACTACTGCAGCTGAGATGTAAAGAAAGGGATCAAAAAGCTGGGAAAGAGAGAATCCCCTTTCTTCCAAGACTTCAAGAAAGGGATCCTCTATGCACATATTATTTTCATCTGAGATGTAAAGAACTATGGCCAGTTTGGTTCCGTTTGACATGGGGCGCTTGCCATTTCTACTATCGTTCCCAAAATGCAAATGGAACCTTGTTTTGTTCTCGCTTTTGCCTTTTCCACCATACAAAATTGGCCGAAAGCAGCAAACCCTGAAAGCTCATGAGAGCACCATTTGGTGTTTGCCATTGGCAATGGACTGTTTGCCATTTCAAATGGAACTAGCACTATAATTCTAACCAAGGTTGCTGGTAAGCTAACAGATCCTGGTCCTTGAGGTTCTAGACGATCAACATAACATTACGTGGCCTTAAAAAGGTAGTTACGGTCAAGACAAATTTTAAAGTGAGCACACAATAAATGTTTGCTTTCTAACTTTACTCTTTACTTGTCAGATAAAATCGGTACTTACCTTCTTCTCCATCTTTGCTGTGATACTTGAAGGTGATTGATGGAATTTCACCATGGTTATATTCTGCAACCTCCCAGATTACTTTGTCGAAACCCTTGTGACCGCCTGGAAATGACAAACATAACAGAAGCATCAGATCATCTACTTGATGTCCATGACTAATAATCTAATATAATAGAAGAATAGAAATCGGTTTTAATGTATTGGAAGATTTCAGAGGTCAAAGGAATGTAGATGGTTCTCTGAACCCAACCACTTGCAATTAGTACATAAGTGAAGATAACAGTAACCTTAAATATTTATAGAGATACTAAGAAGGAAAACATTTGGATGGAGCATGAAAGTTATTTTCGCTAACATATAATAACAAAAAGGATTTTTTGCATATACGTCTCCCAAATTAGTGTATTTTTAATAAAATCCCCCAAAGCTCGTGAATTACTAATAGGTCCCCCAAATCAGCAGAAAATGGAGTTATGAGTCACCCTAAGTTTCCCTTAAGATTATTTTAACCCTACCCAAGGGTTAAGGTAATCAATAAACGTTTTTTCCCTTGGTTTATAGTAATCCATCAAAATCCTTCATCTCATTTCTATTTCTAAGCATCATATTCTTAAAGAAACCCTAAAATATTCTTCCCCCCAAACCAAGCTATATGATTATGTGGTTTTACACCTCAATCATACCTTCAACATCATCCATATACTCACTTCGTATATTTTGGTGGTTAATTTGAGCAAAGCAGTAACGACATTACATTGATCTCCAATCTAATTTGAATTTCCCCATTTAATGTTAGGTTTTCCACTTAGGCTTGCGTTTTCTTGAAGAATATTACATGGACTCCAAACAATTTGATTTTTTTTTAAAGAATAAGAGAAGATAAATGGATGTGGGATTGTGATTTTTTAAAGAGGGAGGGAGGACGCAACAGAGAAAGACCAATAGAAGAGAGAGGAAAAGAAAATTAAGAAAAAGAGAGGGAGAAGAGGAGGGGGGGGGGGGGGGGGGGGGGGGGGAGAGGATTATTTGATGAGAAACATTTGGAGGAAAAGGGGTTGGAGGAGTTCTAATGAAGGTTGGTGATGATGATAATGGAAGAGAGAGGGTTGGTGAGAAATTTGAACAATTATTGGGGACATAATGGTCCATAAATACATATCACCGTTAAGTATAATGAAAATTTAGGGGACTCATAATTCTATTTTTAATCTGATATGGGGGACTTAATATCAATTCACGATATTTGGAGGAAACACTAGATTTGGGGGACTTGCATACAAAACACCTAACAAAAGTTAGTGAGAATCTGACACTATCCACTTATGTTGCGACAATAGTTTTATGTCTAGAATGTTATTGATACAAGAAGACTGCATCGCCTTCTTGGAGAAACCATATTTATTCATCAAGTTGATGTTATCTCTAGGCTGCACCGGCTGCAAACCTTGATGACATTCATATTATATTCTGTTGGTATTTTTGCCTTTGGACTAGTGTAAAATAGTCCCACATCGGCTACACCACCAAGTGGGTATCTCAATATAATATTTTTTGCATGTGTTGAGGTGTGCACATAGGGTGTGTTGGGGCACATGTGGGTGCCATGTGGGGGTGTTTTCCTAGAAGGAAAAAGGATGAACTCCAACAAGAAAGCATGTTGCTTTTTGTCGTTCGAACTCGAACTCGGACTCGGACACGGGCTCAAGGATGCTTCGTGCATGCACGGGAGCGTATGAGGGGGTAGGCGTGGACTGACACACGACTACGCTGCTTGCGGGATAATCTAAAATATCAAACTCTATTTTTGAGTATTGGTATTTTAGTCCACATCGGATAGGAAAGAAGTGAAGTCTCACTCTACTCCATATATAGAGCCCCCTTGCCTCCTTTGTAAGTTGCACCTAAAAAGAAAGTATAGGAAGCCCATTGAGTCCAGAAAGCCCGTTCGAGTAACAAAAAGTTGACTACGAGCGTTACAGAAGTTCTTTGTAAACTTGCTGGTTCCTGGAAGCATATCACGGCGGACGAATATTTGCTTTGAGCAACGGTGGTTTACCATCCCAGCAAGAATAATAAATAATAATTTAGTATTATTTCTTCTTCTCCCTCTATTTGGTATTTGAGAGAGGATGTTGTAAACTAAAGAATGATAGTATTCAGTAGCTTCAGGATTTTTTGGAGAATCAATTTTTTTGAAGAGCAAACTTGTTTGTCAGAATCTCCATAATTCTAATGGTCTTTTGGAGAGCAAACTTGTTTGCCAGAATATCCAAAATTCCAAGGATCATTTGGAGAGCAAACTTGTTTGCTGAAATCTCCATAATCCTAAGGGTCTTTTGGAGAGCAAACTTGTTTGCCGGAATCTCCAAAATCCTAACAGAGAGCAAATCTATTTGCAAGGAGAGGGTTTATGCTTTTCTCTTGTTGTTTTCGTTCTATCTCGTTGTAGGGTCTGCGAACGTAAAGAGAAGAACGAATTGGTTTATTTCTTCTTCATTCTCTCTAACTGTGGACGTTTTGTCTATATTGCAACTGTGTTTGCAAGGAAGAACGGATTTTATTCTTTGTTTGCTTGTAACATGGCTTTGTTGGATTCGTGAAGTTCGGAGTGCAAGTCTCTTGCATGAATCCCTGGACTTCTTCAGGATTAAACAGAGCGCATACTGAAAAGTTTGCATGAAGCTCTGTTGTTCCTAGCCCTTGTTCTCATCTTGGTACGCCTCGGGACTAACATATTCAACTTGTCATGACTTGTACAGGCTTCTTTTCGTTTTATTTATTGAACAGGAAAACACTAAGGAATTATGAGAAATTCTCACTAGGAGTTCACCATGGAAAATGCAGATGTTATATGCCTCCTAGAATTTTGAGGTTAATTGAAACCAAATACAATAATTTGTCGAGTATTCTGTAGCTTTTGATGGCCATATAAGATAAATATGTGATGGTAAGCAAAATTACCAATTAGACATTATATCTTCCTGCACTTTCCACACAAGACTATAGCTGTCAATCTTATTCAGAAACCTATAAACATGAGTTTAGACTATTATGCCTCTCGTCTCTTGCTACATCCCAGAAGAATGAAAAAAGAAATCAGAAAGTAGATTGGAGATCAATTGAGAAAGAAAAATGTGTTACGGCTACAAGGTCATGTACATATGCTAAAAAGGGTGGAACTTGTACGTTTTGGCATGATAGTTGGCTAAGAGAGATGCCTCTAGCTGGTCCTCATGGGCAATATGCAGGAGTACTATAGCAAAATCAATTACTGGAAATGAAATCTGGCTTCTAACGGCGACTGGAACATAAGTAGGCTCAAGCAAGAGCAACAACATGGACAGCAATGCTATCGTACTGGGGCTGGGCACTATCCGGAGGGTAATACACACCAACCACATATGGATTTGCAGAAATCGGAAAGTAGTTGAAGGAACACCAGAAAAAAACATATGTATTGCAGCCCACATATATCTACTACCATTAAAAGCAAACATTGCTTCTATGGTCCACTCGACAACACAGATTTCATGTTTTCTGTTGTGAAGGAGATAATGAGACAATTCAGCATTTGTGCTTTGATTACTGTTTCTCACAGTCTTATCATACTGTCCGCCGCTCATTGAAATAAACCTAAGCTAGATATAAAACTCTCAACTCATTGAACAACTAATGTTTATATTGTGATATAGGAGTTAAAATAGATTTATATATATTTGTACTCAAATGCTAGATACGAAGTATGTGTAACATCCAAGTAATAAACTTTAAGGGAGAAATTCGATATTGAATTTTACCATGAAGGCTGTTGGGGGGTTTGTTGATAGGCAAAGTATACTCAACGCCATTGAGAGTAAACTTCCCATCTTTGATTCTGTTTGCCACTCGACCAACAATGCAACCAAAAAAAGGTGCAGCACCTTTCTGATAAAATAAATAAATCAGTTTATATCAAACAAGTGAACAATAATATCCGTACGTATCAATCCTTCAACAAGAAAGACTGTGTCTAAGAACTCTTTACAGCAACTATACCAGTACAGACTATTATTTGGCGAAATCAACTCACTACATGCTCGATTAAACAAAGAAAAAACAATAATCTCACATAAAAAAAATCAGATTGGCGAGAAGCTACGTTGCACCGATACAAACATGACAACACGATACAAACTCGGAGATAAGAATACAACACTGATTTTGGCCTGTCCTAGTCTATTTTGAAGTGTCTGTGTCATGTTCAATACATATTGAATACTGAGACAAGACAATATAACCCTAATTTGGAGTATCCATGCTTCCTACATGAGAAGCAACAAAATGTTGAGAAAAAAATGCTTCCTACACAAGAAGCAACAGTATGTGGAGATTTTTTTTTTTTTTTTTTGGAAAATAGGAGGGTGAAACCGTGAAAGCCTACTTCTCTTATTTGGGTTAATTAACTAGTGCAAATGGAGGAAATGGGTATAAGGGACGGTATTGAAAACCTTATATGAACATTTCAGACTAAGGGAGAAACAATAATGTCTTCTTATGCTATGATAAACTTAGTATAATTCAGGAAATATTACCTGCTTGTCATTTGGGCATTGGAGTTTAATCATGAAAATGACATAAATGATAAGGTTTGACATATTTTTTGAAAATAAAATGCAATTGGCGGAGCAACCCTTTACCCTATATAGAAATTCCAAGGAGTAATACAGAGAACTGAGACCCCATATGTCATGGAAATATGAGTTGCAAACTGAAACTTGGAATTAATTCAGCTGAAAAAATAGCACATATCTTAAGGTATCTACACAGATTCTTTCATTCGGGGCACAAAGGCAGGAACATATTATTTCTATGAACGGAAAACCAATGTCAAATTATGATCATTAAGAGAATATTTCTACACACAACAACAGAACTTTTATCATCATTCATTTGTTCACGAGTTAGTACATTCAACGGTTCGAAATATAACAAGAATTGGATCCCGTAAACCCAATTTTAGATTGTTTGGTCGCTTAGACACTATTTGTACCTATAATAGTAAATTTTATTCAATCCCAAGTTACGACAATAATTCTGAGAGTTGGAGTTAATATATCTAAAAAATGACAGATGTTGAAAGAAAAATACACTGATTCTTCGTAGTAGGAATGTATATCGTCAGGAAATGAATAATGACATGATATGGACACAGCGAAATGGATACTACATTGATTTTGGCATGTCCTAGTGATGTTTGGAATGTCTGGGTCGTGACATGGCACCGACACTCCAAAGTCCAAGGAATAATGAAGAGAATCAAATTTTCATGTAGACTATCAGTTTCATCGAAAGTTGGGATCATTTTAGCTAAGAAAAAATGGCATGTATCGCAAGAAAGTACACAGACTCTTACGCTCATGCAGGAATGAGTTATTTCTACTAGTAAAAGCACGTGCAACAAAATTATTTCTTTTTCTTTCTAATCTTATAAAAAATAATTTAAATATTTAAATTTAAATTTGTTATATATATATATATATATATATATATATATATATATATATATATATATAAATTAAGATTTGTATAAATAATTAATTTTAATTATAATTTGTTATGGATATATGTGGATAAAAAGAGGGTATTCCGTTATGCGGAAGAAAATGAGAGAGAGTTTAAAATTATAATCTTCCGTAATTTTTTGAAAGAGGAAGTTTTAAAATTATATTATTCCGTAATTTTTTTGAAATGAAATGGTTGATGATATACATACGGCTTACACGGCTTAATTTGGAGCCGTTTTGAAGCCCATTATAATAGTAGAGATAGAGATTTGTAGAAACCAATTTCAAATTATGATCATTGAGCAATATTTCTATACATAAGATCGGATAGGCTTTATCCCAAATATAGGAAGTTATTACACGTATCCCTCATTCCAGATTATAATGGTAGGAACAGGAATCTATGACGACATGGACACGAATACCTACTCAGACACAACATTGATTTTGGAGTGCCCTAGTAATGTTTTGGATCATCTGCCGTGTCAACAAATACATGAACAGGCTTCGGATATGACATGACACAATGTGACACAGAGACACGGAAACGGCATTGATCCTGGCGTGTACTAGTGTAATTTGGAGCGTCCGGGTCTGTCAAGAAACGATATTTTCCGAGGAACGCATCAAGTTATCAACAATTTTGTCATTCACAAGAAAACCCATTATTTTCGGAGGAACGCATCAAGTTATCAACAATTTTGTTATTCACAACAGAAAACCATTCCGAATCATGATCGCTACGACAATATTTGTACTGAGTTGCTGAAAAATATCACAAAAATCCAAAAAAAAAAACTACAGATACTTCATCAAGAGAACAGCATTGAAATTATGATCATCAAGAAATCATTTGATTTAGTTGGAGATTTGAGAGGGCTCACAATGTACGGTTCCACCGAATCGAAGCCGAGGACTACGTCATCGAGAACCCCTAAAACCAGAAAGAAAACATAAAATTAGTTGAGGCACGGACACCAACAAAGACACGAAGATGCGAACGGTACGTGTCCGCTGCGGACACGCCGTCGATCTGGGCGTGCCCTAGTCCATTTTGCGTCGTGTCTTCGTGTCGTGCCCGACACGATGGGACACGGACACGGCACTGACCGTTGGCGTCGGGGACGAGGAGGGAGGTGATGGTGGCTCCCCAGTTGCTGATCCTCACGGTGATCGTGCCGTTGGTGAGCTCGAATATCTCTGCTTTCTTCTCCACCGCCATTTTTATGATCGACTCTCTCTCCCTCTTCTCTCTCTATTTTCTGCTGTTTTATTTGCTGCTATAATGATATTGTAGGGACTGACAGGTGGAAAAGAGGAAATAAACCTTTTAATGTAATTATTATTTTATATAACACTAGTGCCCTGACTCAAGGTCCAACTTGGGCCGGGCAGCCCGGTCCCCGGCTCGAGCCAGGCACGATCAAAATCGGTCTGGACCGGCCTGAGTCCAGTCAACGATCCGGACCGGCCCGACCCATTAACCCAGCTGGTTCGGGCTGGGTTGCACCTCTGAACCCGTAAGTCCGGACTGCCCGGCACGGTTTTATTGATGGTCCGGGCCAGTCAAACCCGCAGAACCGATCGGGCCGGCCCGGACCGACCGGTCCAAGCCCGCCCGGACCGACCCGGTCCAAGCCCGGTTCGGACCTAATTCGGCCGATTTTTTTTTTTTTGACCATTGGAGGCCAAAGACCCTTTTACCCTCATTTAGTTGATATTTTTAGACCGTTTGAAGGGTAGTTTGGTCATTTTGCTGAAAATGACCAAAATATCCTTATAACAACTTTTTTTGGAAATAAAATTGGTCATTTTGCACCCAAAAAAAATTATAAGTAGACCAAAATTCATGAAAATTATACACAACCATTTCTTTCCTCTCTTACAAAATATTCAAGTTAAGCAATTCTATGAAGATTGAACAACACAGTTTCTGTGCTTTGAAGTGCAACTTTCTGGAGGCCGAAGTGCAATGTTCTTGAGGTTTCAAATTCTGCGAAAATTCTTGGAGTTGAACGTCTCTTCCGTGAAGTTGACCTTCCAAGTAACTTTAATTTTAGAGAATATTTTTTTGGATTTTTTTTTTCCCTTTTTCTCTCTCACTCTTTGGTAGATAATTTTTTTTTTTTTGCTTCTTTCTTCTTTTTCTAAAAAAATAAATTTTAAAAATGGATGCTACTGGTTCTAGCCAACCTTATGGATGTGATTCGGAACAAAATTTTGTTTATTACACTGATTTATTTAAAAATATCATATTTCAGATTCTGTGCCACCGTCACAAATGTCACATCTTGGAGTTAGGAGCATGACTACAAATGTTGTAAATAGGGATAAATCAGTTGTATGGCAATATTTTGAAAAAATATGTCACTGATAGTGAGGGTGCACCGGGTTTAGATCCCAAAAATCAAAAACCAATTGCTAAAGGTGCACAGTGTAAGAAATGTAAGAAAATATTTAAGTGGAAAAAGAATGAGGGCACGAACACATTGAAAAGACACTATGACACTTGTTATGGTAAAGACACACTGCAAGCTAGGCAGTCACAAATAAGCATCGGTCATCAAGGATCTTCTGTAGGTAATTTCACTTATTCTGATGCTCGTAACAAAATCAAGCTAACCAAATTTCTTATTTATGATGAACAACCTTTCACATTCGGAGAGAGTGTTCGGTATTATAAGAATGTCTTCAATTTTTAGATGTGCTTGTCATATATTAATTTAGTTGTACAAGAATGTCTTCAATTTTTTATGCAAATTTAGAAACTCTTAGATTATGTCTACTAAGTTTGAACACTTCTGCAGTAGACATTAAGCTTTCAAAATTTTATGTGCACAATATGGTATAACTTTTAGAAGATTTGTTAAGGATGCACCAGATAGATAAAAATTTACATATTTAATATTGAAATCTTGCATTAGATTTAAAGATATTATTACTCATTATTGTAATGTTAATCCAGGTTTTGATTATCAGGTTACTGAAAATGATTGCTTAATTGCTATTTCTTTTTTGAATTTTTGAATTATTTTGCAATGCTACATGTATTTTATCTGGCGTTTATTATCCAACTTCTCCACTAGCGTTAACAGAAATTATAACATGTCTCATTTATTTTGTAAATATAGAAATGTTCCTGGTTTTGATTATGTTGTTTCCAAAATGGAAACAAAATTTCAAAAATATTGGGGTGAAATACATATTTTATATTGTTTGGCTTCGGTTTTTTATCCAAAGATTAGATGACGTATTCATATTGCTAGATAATTTTCATGAAAATATGAATGTAGATGTAAGTAACTTAAAAGTAGAGATTAAAGATTTTTAGATTCTTTAATTACTTTGTATGATGAACGAGTTGATCGACCCGACCCGGTACGACCTTTCAAGTTGGTAGTAGCAGCTCTGGTCTTATGTCTAAATTATCACATGCTGCCATCGTACTGCAAAGGAAGAAACAAAACCAATCTTCCCTACCAACTCATGAATTGTCGTTATATTTAAATTCTTATGAAAAATATGATGAAACTCCAACTTATTTTTCCATTTTAGAATGGTGGAAAAGACACAAAAAAATATACCTATACTTTCTTCTATAGAACGCGATATACTAATGGTCATGGTGTCCAGGGTAGCATCAGAATCTTGTTTTAGTGCAAGTTCAAGGGTACTGAGCAAGAAGAGGAGGAGGATGCTGCTGGATATTTTGGAAGTTTGCGTCTGCGTTCAAGATTGGGTTCGTGCGGAAGAACGAACTCAAAACTCAAGAGATGAAAGTGCCGACATCAGTGAGCTGGACTTTCAATCTCTTACCTTGGAGGACACTACTAAAGGAGGAGCTGAGCAATAGAGACGGACGAAGGACGACGGATAACAGACGACAAAAAAATACTTGTACATTTTTTACAATTCATTTAGAAATAAAATATCAATTTATAACTTTTACAAATTTAATGGAAGAAAATACTTGTAATGTTGTACAATAAATTATCTTGACATTAATAAAATATTTTACTTTCTATTTTTTATGAAAAAAATACTTCTAATGTTGTACATTAACTTTTACTTTCTAAATTTTTCTGCATTTTTTAAACTTTTTAGAGTTTTTTCCCATTATTTCTAATTTTTTTTAAAAATCGGGCTGGTCGGTCCAAGTCCGGTTCAGCCCGGCCCGTTGTAAACAGGGTCGTGGGTCCGGGCTGGGTTTAGGGTACGCGGACTCGGGCTGGCCCGGACCGACTCGTCTGCCAAACCAGGCTGAGCCCGACCTTGCCCAAACCCGGTCAAACCCGATCAAAAGCAGGTCTGAATCGGCCCAGCCCGTCCCAATTAACACCTTGAGTCCTGATACACGCTACAAATGTTGATACAATTTATATAGCAAAGATAACATATCATCAAACTAATTTAAAAATATATTATTTTTCGATATAATATTTATTATGTTGGTACCATCTTATTTAACAAAAAAAAAGTCCAAACAAACTTTCTAATTAAAAAAAATGGTCGTTTAGAACCTGGATTTTATAACATCTTGCGGTTTAAGCCCTAATATGTCGAGTTGAAAAGTTTGGATCCTATATTTTTATTTTTCCATTATACCTTTATTTCTACCATATGTTGGTTGTTGTCAATGTATTCATGTTAAGGATACAATGAAAAAAAGTAAAAAAAAAAAAAAAAAAAAAACACTACGGTCTAAACTTTTCAATTGGATATCTCAGGAATTAAACACTAAACTGCTAAATTCATAATCTAAATGCTAATTAGCCCAAAATATTACTACTTTCGATGAACTAAATATTTTTTTCAATAGCAACACTTTTTTATTGTATAAATCCACTTTGACGAAAATCTAGTCGTGTGGGTGCTAGCTGTCCTCTTATCTCTTATAACTAGGGGTGAGCTACGTTTCGATTCGGTTCAAACCAAACCAAATATATAAAAATTGAAATAATCGTAAACCGTATATATATTTTTTGCTACATGTAAACCGTATTTTTCAAAACCGAAAGTCGAACACAACCGAACCAAATTCGGTTTGTACGATTTCATGGACCAATGGGTCAGACCTTCACATTATAGCAAATGGGCCAATTTAAATAACGAATCTTCTGACACTGTTGCAATTATGAATTACAATTACATAGAGTGAAAAATATTAGTTTATATATTAAGATAGAGAAAGAGCGTTCAAAGATGCGATGGCAAATGGCAACATAGAATGGAAAGAGAGAGTGCCCTCAGATAGGGTTAGCGAAAACATTGGTATATATATTGAGGGTAGTTTGATAAATTATTAAATTTAAGTCAGCTTTCGATTCAATTCGGTTACTCGGACAAAAAGTTGAAAACTGAACCGATATTTCAAAATTTTAAATCTCCAAACCGAAAACCGAACCTATAACCGGATTGTTATGTGAATAAATAACTCATTAAGATTTATTAAAATTTAAAAGATTTGAAATCTTTTTATTGTCAATCTTTCTTAAATACAAATTGATACTTTCAACCATTAGATTTAAGTTAGCTACCATCCTATCGTTAGAAATAAATGTGCTCATTTATGAGGTGTACTCTCTCTCTCTCTCTTTATAATATATATATATATAATATATATATATATATATATATATGGAAAAAAAAAAAAATATATATATATAATATATATATATATATATATATATATATGGAATCACCTTATGTTACATGAGTTGGATTGAGATCCGGACAAAATATTTCCACACGAAGGCGACTATAAGGAAACGCAGGAATGAGATCCGAACACTGCAGCTCCAGAATGGCGAGAGGACTAATGACCAGAAGAATATTGCGGAGGCGCTCGTCGGTCACTTCGCTTCTATATTCTGCAATGACGAATCATCTCCTATGGATCCCTCCTTCATTGTGTCCACCAATCCAATCACTGAAGGCGAGAACTCACAACTAGGGGCGATACCGAGCGACGAAGATATTAAACAAGCTTTAATGAGCATAGGACCTCTCAAGGCTCCTGGGCCCGATGGTTTCCCGGCTACGGCGTATCAGAATAACTGGGAGGTACTCGGCAAAGACTTGATTGACATAGTGAAACAATTTTTCATCGAAGGGGAGATGCCAGATCGGTTAAATCACAAACATTGCTTTAATTCCTAAGAAGACAGATCCTATCACTCCAGTGGATTTTAGACCAATCGCCCTATGCAATGTAGCATATAAGGTGATTTCAAAGATTCTTACTATTCGCTTAAAGCCATTGATGAACAGGCTTGTATCTCCATATCAAACAGCCTTTGTGCCAGGAAGACAGATCAATGATAATATTATAATAGCACACGAGATTATCCATGCAATGAAGAACTTTACATCGAAGAAGACTGCATTCGCCTTGAAGATTGATATGTCTAAAGCATACGATCGTATATCTTGGAGTTTCATACAACAAGTACTTGAAGGCATGGGCATCAGAGATCACTCAAATAGATTATTTATGAAGTGCATTACGACGGTTTCCTATTCCATATTGATCAATGGGGTTCCTGAAGGATTCTTTGAGCCATCTAGAGGGATTCGACAGGTGTCACCATTTTCCGTATTTCGTATTATGCTCGTATTTGGATTTTGGCACGTATTTTATTATTCTCGACTTGCGGATTTTGAATTCTTGTAAATGGGTTTTTAGACCATGGCTTGGTTTTATTTTGGAGATTGGTTTGGTTTGGTTTGTCATGATGGAACACCATAGCCTACACACCACCTCCATTACACCAAACACCCTCATTATAACCCACCTACTTTCTCTCCTCCATAATTTCTCCATTAATTTTCTTCTTCTTCTTCTTCCTCCACCAACACCCATAGGCAAGTGCATCTTGCCATTAAATAAGCACCTCTTTTTATTTGTTCATTAGCTAGATTAGGACATGGAGAACAACATTAGAACTTGGAATTTTGGTGATTTGGAGTCTCCATTGTTCTAGATCTAGGTTTTAATTATTTTCGGATTTACATGGTTTTGATCTATTTTAGTTGGATTTTATGGGTTTTTGATGCTTCCATATGGAAGAGAATTCAATTTTACTCAAGTTAGAACCTTGAAAATCTAAATTTGGTTTTGATTTGACAAAGTTATGAAGAATTGAAGTTTTTGGGTTGGGTGTTCTTCCTCTCGGACAGAGGTAGGAGAAGAACATAGCCTTTCCCTCTTGTTGGCCACGCGGCTCCCGCGTACGGCCTCTGCGTAGAGCTCCTGCGTAGTGTTGCTTGCGTAGAACCCTTGCTTAGGGTCTTCTGCGTATTGCACCCTGCGTATTGCACCCTGCGTATTGCACCCTGCGTATTGCACCCTGCGTATTGCACCCTGCGTATTGCACCCTGCGTATGCTGGCCTGCGTATTGCACTCTACGTAGCCTGACCCTGCGTATTGCTTGCGTAGTGGCTTGCGTAGCCCCTGCGTATGCTGGCCTGCGTATCGCTTGAGTAGTGTGCATTGCGTATTGCTTGCGTAGTGGCTTGCGTAGCCCCTGCGTATGCTGGCCTGCGTACTGTGCATTGCGTAGTGGCTTGCGTACTGTACATTGCGTATTGCTTGCGTACTGCTCCCCTTGCGCAATGTAACCCTTGCGCAATGTAACCCTTGCGAAAGACAACCCTTGCGCAGCCTTGTATGCGCAGTCTATACCCTGCGCAGCCCAACCCTTGACCCCCTTGTGCTACCTACTTGTTTATGATGAATTTGTTATTTCTTGGTCTTGGCTCTTTTATAGTCCTATATATATTGGTATTGTATCAGGTATTTTACGCCCATTTTATATCCTTACGCCTTTTGTCATGAACTTGATTTTACTTATATACTTGGAGTGACTATTGTACATGGCCTGGTATGACAAGGAACTTGCATAACACGACAGTGACCCGTAGTGGTGCACTCCTGACATGACCCATCCGACTTGATAGTGGCCCGTCGTGGCGCACTCCTGACAAGTACCCTGACATGAACTATTTGATAACTTGATAGTGGCCGTGGCGGCGCACTCCTGACTTGACTTGACTTGATAACTTAATTTGACTTGCCTTGACACCGTGGGTGTTCCTGCTTGCTTGCTTGTACAATCCACTTGTCTTGTCTTGCATCATGTCTAGGACGTGACTTTCTGGGTACCACGGCCAGGGACTCGCGCTAAATTGGAATAGGCTAATGATTAGATCAAACTAGAACATGGAGAATTCCCAGTCACAGGCAATCTCGTTATCTGGGCGCTTTAATGGACTTGTAGCTTGCCGACGAGTAGAGCACATTTCCAGCACACTGTCATGTGTTGCACCCTCTAAGTCACCTAAGGGTACATCTGTCTCCTGGGCAATGTACCCACCTATAACTCTCAACCCGCGGAAGGATAACTGGATGGTCTGCAGGGCTTGGGACTGGGAGTTTCTCACTTGCATCTTGTTAGTAATTAGGCTTGTGATAACCCTAGTTAGTTAAAGTAGTAAGTCGTAGTACTTGCTTGGCCGATTGTGAATGAATGGTGTCCAACCCTGTCTAAGTCTTGTCTAGCCACTGTACCTGGAACTCTTGATCATGATTGTTTTACTTATCTCCAACGATAAATGGGTAGAGACAGTGAACTATTCAGGCGAAGGGGTACAATCCCGGTCCTTGTTTGGTTTAAGGATTGTAACCTGGCTCCCGGAATGGTTCCACGTCCCTAGTCGTTTATCGCCCTGTGTACTTTTATTACTTGTACTTTCTTTTATTCTTTATGTTCTGATATGCTGGCTTTTGTTCTTATTTGTGGCCTCCTTTGTAGCACTTGCTCTTTCTGGGGTTTGACCCAGCTGGTTTTGTGTGGCCAGATTTCGGAGCAGCTCCCGAGGATCTACCAAGCTTCCAGCCCAATGGTGAACACTAGACGGAACCCGGGCTACGAGTGGGTTTCCCTTTTTTTTGTTTCACCCACTTATACGTAAATTTATTCTTTTGAGGCGTTTAGCCGACGAGCACCTGTTAGCTCGATGCTCATTTACTTACTGTCTGCCTACGGGCTGTAAACATGATTAACAAATCCTAGGGTTGATCATGTATGATTGAGCTCTTGCTAGTCCTATCATTTTGTACGACTAGCTTCATGATCATCCAATATGTAATATTTGGGACGCCTTATATATATATATTTGATGCTCTAACATCTTGTAACTCTGTTAAT